>JAQFVV010008570.1:17500-27516 GCA_028023455.1 Epiperipatus broadwayi | reverse complement strand
AATAATAATAATAATAATAATAATAATAATAATAATAATAATAATAATAATAATAATAATAATAATAATAATAATAATAATAATAATAATAATAATAATAATAATAATAATAATAATAATAATAATAATAATAATAATAATAATAATAATAATAATAATAATAATAATAATAATAATAATAATAATAATAATAATAATAATAATAATAATAATAATGTAGCAACCTGGTCATTACTTAAAATTAGATCTATGCTATAGTGAATTGAGGAAATTAAACATTATAAAAAAACTTAGAAGGATATGCATGTCAAATTAGCAACAAGGACAATTTAGCAACAATTTTTTCCTTTCTATTATAAGTTATTGATTTGCTAATGGTGTTCAAATGATAATGGACAATCCGGGATATTATATGTAGACAAACTATGTAAATGCAAAATTTGTAATTCTTTTGAGACAATAAAGGCCTTTTGAAACATAATAATAATAATAATAATAATAATAATAATAATAATAATAATAATAATAATAATAATAATAATAATAATAATAATAATAATAATATTCTTCATTGTATGAACTAATTTTGTATATCTTTACTATTCATTATAATTTATTACTATAATAAAATAATAAAATACTATAATATAATATTTTATCTTTATATAATTACGAAATAAATATGTGGTAGCATTTTATAATCTGAAAAATATATGTGTGGCAACTAATAGCATATAATTTGATGTACTATTATGATAATTAATTTATGACCATAAGATAATATAAAATGTGATTACTTAAATAAATAAATACCAAAAAAATATTAGAATTCTTAAGATAATTCTTTATTTATTTCTGTGCAAAAAAATATTATGTTTGATTTAGTGACTCTGTGTATCTCATGCAGTGTAGCGGGAAAAAGAAACAGTCTAAACACACAAATTTTTGAAAAAACAAATTTAACGATGTTTTATAATAACACTAAAATAAAATAATTTATTTACAATATTTACACTGGATATCCAAAATTTGCACCGTTATACAATTTTTTATTTGAACGTAGTTAAGTCTTCATTCTGACTTAAGTAATAATGATAAAACAATACAATTTTATTGATTCCTTTATGATCAATCTTATGGTAAAATTACATTTATTTAATACTTATTTAAAACATATCGTATCTTTAACTATTATTTAACTATGCTTCTTTTTTATTAAAACATCTATTGAAACATAGTATGGAAAAACATAAAAATAATAATAATTGAGAGTATGGATCTTTTTTAAAATAAACAATTTTCATTTTGCAAAGTTGAAAAATTACTATATAAAATATCTACTAACAATTTATTACTAGATTGTGTGAATATCGTTGTTCACTACACTATGTTGATTAAATATAATATATCCCATTTTGTAATCATTGATATATTCTCTATTATTCAATAAATATAAAATTGTACCCATGCTTATTATTGATATCATTTTACTTTATAACATCATATCTTAAAAATATGCAATACTCATTTTAAACAAAATAAAGCATTTAAAAGTTATTTAACATTTTAAAGAGCAACTTTGCTTTATATAGTTTATTTCTGAAACTTTATTTTATTTCCAAATAAAATCTAAAAAACATATTTTATAATTCTTTTTCCTTTTGAATCCTTTGGATTTTCAATTCCAATTTATACCAATTATACTTGTTCTTACAAGTAAATGAACTTATCTCATTCACAACAATAGCATATCTTATACTCTAAATTATCTATTATTTCTTTTAAATATATATACCATACTGTATGATGTAGTTACTTTGGAAATCTAGATAGCGAATATATGTGTAGGCTTTAGGGAAGAAAAACTAGAGTATAACTCATAATACATACCAGAGAAAAATACTATGGCACAGTGTATCTATAAGAAATAAAGGCATGACCTATTTTGTACAATGTCCTCCAATAATATCAAGAATGTCAAAACTATTCATTCAGGTTTATTAAAAAATCAATACTTAAAGGAAATAGACACTGCCCACAAATAAATATACAATTACAGGGCTTTGTTAACTGTATTGCATATCCACTAAGATTATAAAATACTATTCATATTCCCTAATTACATCCTACCTTAATATCATTTCCTGGGTTCAGGTTCACCATACTACTACCAAACCACTATCTTATCATTATTTCCTAAAAGATTTATTACATCTTACATCAACAAATAACTAACTTGCATATTCAAAAATAATAAACAAGATTCCATTATACTTAGTGCAATCTCACTAATCCACAAGAAAAGTTTGCTTTACTTTTTTATTTTATATTCTAAACACATACAAACTAATCATATAAATACTTTGAATATCCAATAATATGAAAGTTTTTAAAAGAATCACATAAATATTTATCATCATGTTGTGTTATATTATTAGGATAATATTATAGTATGCATATTCTCAAAATAAATCCTGGTCTCATAATTTAAAATTGTTGTACAAAATGCGTTTACATATAATTAAACATTTACACTTTCATACATTATAATTCATAGGCAATCTGCAAAAAAGAAAAAATATACATCATAAAAAATATCAATATTCATTAACTATTACCAAGTGATATTGACTTGTCATCACTTTTGCAGTCTTCTTTTTTTCATCAATTAATACAACATTGCACACATGAAAACACAATCCATACTTTTACTTAAATGTTTTTGTTTAAATTATTAAAGTATTCCACTATAAGATTCTAATATTATCGATAAATTAATATTCATGTTCCTACTCTTATAAACCAAAAATAATTACATTTTAAAAATAAATGAGTCAAAACTATATTTACTTATTCTTCAGCTGAGATGAAATTTTCTTTATAAAGTTCAAAATGTCTTATTTTCTTGAGAGTTTTTTTTTAAATGTTCTCTTCAAGAGCAATTCTACAACTCCCCTGTTGCTTCCTTGATGATGAACAAGACAAACTGTTTCTGGAGGTGAGCATTGTACTCCTTCCGGTATGAAAATCTCAGATTTCAAAAAATGAATAATAAAAATAAAATAATACGATGTCTGGAAAATCTTGAAAAATTAAATAAAACAATCATCGATCCATTCTGGAAAAGTTAATAGAATAATTTTATGACTTCTATAATCCAGAACGATGATTATTAAAATCATAACAAAAATCATAACTTTTAAAATAATTCTGTGAAGCTTCTATACTATAGTATTCCTTGGCCTGGTGATGCATCAAATCCCATTGACTTAACTCAAACTATCCGGATAAGCTTTTTGTGCAATATAAAATATTTTCATAATTCTATACTTTTATTTACTCACATATTCATTTTCTTTGTAGGTTTTTTTTTTTAGTAAAATTTATTACCATTTATTATCTACTTTGAGAAGTTTCACTATTATCTTAAAATTATCCGTTTTTAAATAATTGTAGCAAAAAATGTGTATAACCCTCTATCATTCAGGTTTTATACATACACTTTTCTAAATATTTCCTCAGTCTTTACTTAAAATAATTTCTTGCAAATATTTTAAATGTTTCCTTCAAAAAGGATATAACATTAATTTGTTTCCATCAATTATTATAAAATATACTTGTCATTTTTTTACATATTAATCTTGGACAAGGCTATATTGCTGTTATATAAAAATAATGCATATTTTACTTTTAACCAGAAAATAGATTTCCTATTAAGCTTCTTGCACAATGTCCATAAAAATAATTTATTCACTGGAATAGTCCTCTGTGTTAATATTATTAATATTATATTTACAATTATTATATTTATCTTTAAAATTTCCATTACATACATGTTAATTATCGGCATTTTCATATTTTTATTGCGAAGTACATTAAGTTTCTGATGAATACTTCTGGTAAAAAGACTTTAAAATTAGCCATGCATATTAAAATGAAGTTATTAAACTATTTTTATTATGATGCTCTCTTTGCAAATACTTATAATAAATATCCTATTAATTTGCAAATATATTATAGGAGAGCACTAAAAAATTGACTAAAATAATAAAAATTTAAAATTACTATCACATCAATCACCAACACATTTTAATCACCCTTAATACATTTTTAATCACCCCCTTGATACCCCATGCAATCAGTATTTATATCCTAGAAAATACATCATTCTATTGGTTGATTCTTACCTTTCATTTGATACCAAATTTGCATAATGTTACAGGCTTACACAATTAAATTTCAAAATAAAAAACATGACATTAAAACTTTAAAAATATTATTTAAAATATTACTTTTAAATCAATTATTACTTTACTAAATTACTTAAACATTTAGAATGACTTTTTAAAGACAATATTTAATAAATTTGTCCAACCTTTAATATTTAATTATCTATTTTATTTTAAAGCAAAATATTTAACTTTTATTAACTGTCTTCATTTTATAATCCTATTTAAAACATTTTATATGATAGTTAACATTTGCTTTTGTGATAGATAATAATTATATCCAATTCTATAATGCAATTTTAAAATATTTTGAACTTTAACTAATATAAATACTAGCAAGCATGTGTGTATAACCATATTATTATACAAGTCACATGACTGATATAACCTAGACAGATTATCTGATTTTCTGTCTGGGAATAATAATAAATTGCTACACTACTTGTATTAAATAAAATAATACAATAATACAAAATTTAGAATAATAATTTGGAAATATAGAATTAAATACAACTTTCACTACCATAAACATTACTTTTTAAAATATATGATATTAATTATAATTATTAAATGTAATTTATATAAATAAATATAATATTTATTTAACTATAAGTTTAAGACTATTAAAATTGAACTTTTTAAACATACTTTTAAATATTTATAGCTGCTTTATCTATTATGGACAGCTTTTCCAACCATATGTAATAATATTTTTAGCTTTACTTAACTGTTCTTAAGTGATTGATCATAATTTTTATGCATTATGTAAATTGTATCTTTAAGATAATATTAATATAATACAACTAAAACATCAAGAGAACATATTCTAAATTTAATTTTTTTTAATAATTTACTGTGATGAGTTGATTATGACTTATAGAAAAGGGCACAACATTAAATTATCTAATTCCATGCAAAGAACCCTTCAGAATATTTACAAAGGAATCATTAAGGCATTTCTCATTAAAGGTTTTGTGATTTTTCTAATTTTATTTTTTAATTAAGAAAAACTTGATGCTTATTGTCAATCAGTGTTGGACAACTAGCTTTGTTGGATATACATGGACATGTAAAAAAAAATAAACTTGTAAATAACAGCTATTCAGCTGTTCTTTTTTTTCTGTACTCTAATAAGACTTATTAATATCTTGAGCTATCCATGGTTATAAGGTGATAGTGCAAGCTTACTTATATGTTACTACCTTAAAAAAAACAGATTTAAAAGCATACTCTTCAGCTTTTAACCCTAAAACTTCTCTGGTTACATACATTTTAATGATATATATATATATATATATATATATATATATATATATATATATATATATATATATATATATATATATATATATATATATATATATATATATATTGTAATGGAAAGAAGACATTTGTAACAGAAATAATAATAAATTGATAGAAAATGATCCATTATTAACATATATGTTTATCTAATCTGTTATTTGTAACAGTAAGTAAACATTGTCACAGTATAGATAAATAGATGAGTGATGAAATGATAGTTGCCATAATTCAATAACCAAACACTAAACAGGATAATGATATGCTGCAGCGGTTCATCATTTGTAACCAAGTAAACTAAATGAGAAATGAATTCACTGTGTTAGCCAAAATACAATTTATAATTAAATAAGGATGATGCTAACATATAAATAAGAATATATGCATATCATGCTCTATCTGGGTGTCTATTTCTAATTAATTAAATATAACATTATAGCCCGATTGCAACTATCCTAAACATTAATTCTGTCACATTAGTAATGAAATAAATAAGTTATCTCATTTCTCCATATAAAATAACAACAATGACAATTAAAACTATCATCATTAAAGATTTAATAATATCTAAATATTGGGGATGTCATTTGAACAATAAAACATACTGGCCATTGTCATCAAATAAAAGAATATTAAATATAGCAACTGAATAAAATTACCCACTTTGAGATTCCTGGAGTGCATTATGCTTATCTCCCATACTAGGTTCTTTTAACAAAGAATCCTTCCTATTCTTCTTTCCAACCATATAAGACCATTCATGGTCACATGCACACACTGGTGCTATTCATGACAACTTATAAAATATATATTATATAAAGTTAATATTATGAAGTTGGAAAGGGATTATATCACTCTTTATTCAGTTTAGCTAAGTATATGTGTTTTCCCACGAGCGCCACTAGATTGTTTTAAATCTAGATAAATATCTGTTTAGAGTGTACTGAGTTCAAACTCATTCGGTACATTTTTATCACACATGACTTGGATGACTAATGAAAAAATGACATTCTTACATTTTATCTATATCGATAAAATTACAAGATCCCAATATTACCAAAATTTATATTATAGATCAAAGACTCTTATAGACATTGCTAGCTCATTTTATGTATATTGATGAACAGACAAGTATCATCTTATTAATGGCTTCTAAACAAGCATCGTGAAAACCATTATTAATATTGATGGCCATTTAACTAGATTATTTATCACAATATAAAGGTGATAATGATGATGATAATAATGATGAATGATAATAATAGTGATATCATAATAATAATGATAATAATAGTGATGATGATACTAGCCATAGCTTATTAATAAACTCACAACAATAAATTAATCTTTATAAACTCATATGCATTTATTAAAAATTATCCTATTTCAAACTGAGATTTAAATATTACATTTACTAGCATTTATATAAGTTTATAGTTATTTACTAAAATACTTTTATAGTTAAAACCAGGATTTAATAATACTAGTGATGATGAATGATCATCATGAATCTCTATGCATGATATTCATCTTTCTATAAATCTTTATTTACTACATATATTAATTATGCTAAACATTAGATTTAATGATTATAATTTATTAATGATGATGATGGCAATCATAACTCTTGTATAGTATTATTTGAAACATTTTAATCAATAATACGATATCCATCTTTGATGAGGATGATCATAATTCATGGACACAACATAATTTTAGCTTTCTTTATACACCTATAATTATTAAAACTTGGTTATTATCAAGCTTAACCCTTAAATACCTAAATGTAAATCAACATTCTAGTTTACTTAACATTTTGCGAGCGCTTAATATTAGCAAGTGATTGCTCAATATTTACGAATGATGATTCTTAATATCTGTGAGCGATGATGATGATGATCATTTAAAACCATAGAATTAAGACAAGAAAACATAATATTTTTAATAAGAACTCGGAAACCAATTAAAATATATAATTATATTTGATTAATACTATTACTCTTTCTTTCTTTAAAATCAAATTAATAATTAGATAAATGGCTTATTATTACATTAATTCAATACAAAACTAATACAAAAAATTTATATAAGCACAACCAAATAAATTTAATATATAAGTTTGTCATTTTGGATATTTTAAAATAAGCTGGCTTAAAATGACATTTTAAAAAAAATATATTTCATGGAATGCTTACTTAAGACTTTCCTAACTTATTATATTATAAAAATAAATTTCATATGTAACTTGTGTGTTTTATTTCACTTCCATTCAAATGTGATTCCTGCTTTATAATTTACTATATTTAAACTAACTAGGTATAACCTATTCTTTTGACGTGTTTGTATAAGCAATTACACATGCACACACATTCAGTAATGTTAACATATATGTTTAAAATGTATACCCCTATATTAGAGATTAATACATAAATTACATATATATATATATAATATTCGTGCAACCTTTTAGCAAAATAAAATAAAATACATTATATCAATTTTAATATGCAACAAGATAAAATAAAAAAAAACATTATAAATGCATATATTTATAGGTTGCTCATTATCATAACAACTGAAGAACAATTAAAAAAAACATTTCAATATTACAATATAATAAAAAAAAAATGAACATTTAAGTTTAAAGATTTAAACTGTATTTGTGTTATGTTATGTGATATTGAGAATAACTATAGATAAACAAGCCCTTAATGTTTCTGTATCAAAAGAAAAAAATAATGCTTTGAACAATAAATTAAGGTTTACTTTTAATAAGCAATAATAAAAGATCTGTTAACGAAAGTTCATAGTTACCCGATCACTTTCACTTCTTATAAATGTCCTGAGTTTGAATTTTCAGACTGCTTGTCTTTGCTCCATTTAAAAAGAAAGTTCTTGCAGATACTTTAAGATAAACATGAATTAATTGACCTGCTTATTTCTTCAATTTTAAAATTATTTATTGTTGATACTTTTGATAATGCTGAATTCGTTGATTGGCTTCATTCTACCATTTCAAAAAGAGTTATTATAAATACTTTTAGATAGGTATGAACTGGTGGATTTTCTTGTCTCTCCCATTTAAAAAAAATCATTTTAGACACTTTAGATGACTGAGGAAAACTTTAACAAAAATTTGATTCATAGCTTCAAATTTGGCTATATATGGCTTTTATACATTTTCTTTTCCTCTTCTTTCCCCTTCTCCATCCATCCAAAGGTAATGAGCCTAGAATAGACCAGGAGCCAGAAAAGAAGCATTTCATATAGCTTGTGTGGTTGGCTTCAAACTCTATCATTTTGTTGGTTATTATTTGATTGGTATATGAGTCCACAGTAGATTAGTGATTTTAACCCATTCTGTATTATTCCAGGAAGCAGAAAAAATGGTTTTAGCAATGCAAATTCATGGTATTATGCACAGCAAGATATATTAATATCATTTTTATATAATTGTTAATAATTTCTTCCAAGTAATTCAATTTTGTTCCATTCTTTCTTCTTTATCTTAATATTGCTGGAAATTACTTATATAGATGCACATCTTCGTCTATACTGGCTTTAAAACAAGAGTCATTTCCTTCCTTTTTTCAATTTTTAAAGAGTGAAAAAAAATCAAATTGCTCACTTTCTTTTTCCAACATTAAAAAAAAAACTGATCATTACATCTCTTTTTAATAATAATGACTGAGTGATCTTTAAACATTTCTGTTTAATAATAAGGTAAAAACTGAGTCATTACATCTCTGATTAATAATACTGACTGAGTGATCTCTCAATATTATTTCATTCATTTATATTGCCAATCTTTGGTCAAAGAAACTGACCACCTGCAAATCTCTTATCTTGAAACAAAAAATCAAAGCTTCTCAAGTTTGATGGTCTGTCGCAATTTTACAAGAAAATTAATAATCACCTTTTATTTCCTCAAAGCACCTCTCTCTTTTAAAAAAAAAATCTTAGATACAGATAAAAACAATACAACAAAGCTGGCAATCTATAGTTATCAGAAATAGGTGTAAAGGCGTTTTTGTGTTTATACAGACGTTTTCATTCTTTCACACTCTTTTGCACGTGTACATTTTTTTAATCTCCTAATCTTGATCTGATCACCTTATTTTACACTTTCTTTCTGATCTACTTTATTTTAACAAAACGAAAGTTAAATAATTTAACACATTATTCAATAAAAAATATAATAAATCAATATTAAATATTATTACCGTCTCTCTCTACAACTGCTTATTTATTAAGTATTTATATAGACTATATAATAATAAATACACACATAAATCTATATATATAAAAGAAAAAAAATTTTTTTTTTAATTAAATAATATGTATGTGGGTGAAATGAGTCATATATATCTACAATATATATATATATATATATATATATATATATATATATATATATATAACCAATATCTTAACAAATGAATAAATTAATATTTAATTTAGTAAATCTAGAGTAATTTCAATGTT
>JAQFVV010008570.1:0-12500 GCA_028023455.1 Epiperipatus broadwayi | reverse complement strand
GAAACATTGTTATTTACTATCAAAATCATTTGATTCTCACTCTTATCTCTACCATTTAGTATTAACTTTAATAATTAATCGGTGATTATCAATGATATCTTCTGATAGTTTCACCTTAAAGCTTTATCGGTTAATATTATATATAAAAACTTAATACTGATGAGAATACATATGACTAAAAGTATTCCACGTTATTTGGATAAGACAATATATAAGGATAAAAAATTATTAAACATATTATTTAATATCAAACGATTAATAAAATTTATATGAAATAATAAAAAAGTAAAAAAAATTGAAAAAAATATTACAGGATAACTTTAGGTACAGTATATAATATTTTACTTAAATTATGAAAAAAATAAATAGCCCATTACTATTTATTTTAACATTTAACTGACAAATAAAATTAAGTTATATAAAAATATATCATATATATATATATATATATATATAATAATATATATACCTTATAATATATATATATATATATATATATATATATATATATATATATTAAACATTTCATTATTTCTCATTTTCTTAAAATATAATATAGATTCAAATATTATATAGATAATTAACTGAAATATCAAAGATCATGCTTATTTAATGTCAATATTTTTTTTCTGTTTGGAAAGAAGAAAAATGTCACAAAATTTGCTACTAACTTTGAAATAGTCTTTTATTTGTAAAACTTAAGCTTTTGAAACTTCCAAATTTACTTTCTCTTACTAATAATATGATGCTATGAAAGAAACCAAAGCAATTATATTCTCATAAAAAAAACATAATTATTTCATTTTCAAAAAGATATGTCTACAAAAAATTTTTGATGTCTGAAATAAATAACTCCCTGAAGTGTAAACTTATTAGAAGGGAAAGCTATAAAACAGCAGTCAAATTAGTTAACAAATTACATTATAAACATTTAATAAAGAAGGAATACTATAATTTACTTGCTGTTGCATTTGTTTTAAAAGGAAGATATGCCGGTCTTTCATGCCTGAAATAAAATGTTTAAAACAAACATCTTCATTAAAGAATGCATATACTGGAATACACCGAGAAAAATTAAAATAATGGAACTATAAAATAGTTTCCAGTAAATATTTAAAAGGAATTATTGCAGTTTAAAAATTAAAAAAAAATTGTCAAGATAATTTTATGTAAATGGATAATTACCATTCTAAACTCACACGCTATAATATTTCTGTAGAGCAATTTTCACTACACCACTCTCACACAAGGTAGTACTGGTTTCTATCTACTTTACACCCCTCCACAAGATGTTAAAAGTGGATAGAAACCAGTCTATCCTATGTGAGAGTGGTCTAGTGAAAATTAAATTACAGAAATATTATTTATTAAATGAATTATCTCTAGTCAAATGAATGACTAACAAAAAAATATGAATATATTTCCATAAAGTTGTTTGTGTCAAAATTGTGAGGCAGTAAGTTTGACATATCAATTAAACTGTCGAAAATGGCTATCTATATATACTGATCAATTATAAAGATATATTTAAATCTGAGCCAACTGATGAGTGCTGGTTCAACACAAAATGCACATTCTAAAGATTTTATCTTTTTTGGTTATATGTTTATACCTCTACACAAGGTGTTAAATGTGGGGGAAAAACAACCAGTCCTTATTTTGCTTGATAATAGTGTACAGAAATATTATTTATTATGTGGATAATCTCTAGTCTAATGAATGATTAATAAAAATTATTAATCACATTTAATCTATCTTAAAATTTTAATTAAAATATTTTTTTCATCTACAATTTTATTTTTAAATTCTTTTGCAAAAATAAAAATATTGAAAGTTATTTACAGGAATATCTGTAAATATGTTTCTCCACTCAAATTCATAAAGAAATATAAGACAATAATAGATAGTATTTATAGCACAATAACATATATAATTTTGATCACCCAATGCACATTAGCTTGTGATTTGTAACCGGTATTGATTTGTTAAATAATTCATTTATAAATTTGGGCAAAATATAAGACTATTCTAAAATAATAATAATAATAATAATAATAATAATAATAATAATAATAATAATAATAATAATAATAATAATAATAATAATAATAATAATAATAATAATAATAATAATAATAATAATAATAATAATAATAATAATAATAATAATAATAATAATAATAATAATAATAATAATAATAATAATAATAATAATAATAATAATAATAATAATAATAATAATAATAATAATCATCATCTTATAAATTACATGAGATGAATATGTCTTCCACATATTCTATCAAATATTTACACTGCAATACCATTTAATTTTATTACATTTGAAGTGAAATACATCATTATTTTAACAAAAACCAATATACTTCTTATTTTGTCATTATATAAAATATTTTCTTTATATTAATTATCTGCTTTACATATAAAATAAATATTACTATATTCATTAGCAACAATATTGTGTCTAGTTCATATCATAAATACTGTCTAAGTAAAATATATTTTGTGGAAGCTTATACAGTCCTCTAATATAAAAAAATATATAACTTTACACTTACCCTTTTTAGTGATTATCAAATAAATTAATTTCATAAGGCCATGATAATAAAATATCTATTTACTAATTCATTAAAAAATGTTGATGCGTTTTATGAAATAAAGCTTGTTTTACTGAAGTCTTAATATTAGTATTTTAGTATTTCAATTTGAATATAAGTGTGTCCAATTGCTACACATTAAATATGTGTTTAAAATTGATTCTTTCAATCATGTATTTTATAATTACATTTGTTTATACTTATTTTAAAGACTATAAATAGTTTAGATGTATAAAGGCAAAATGCACATATGTATACTTGGTTAGTTTGCTATTAACTGAAAGAAGACCCTTTTATTCCTCTTGGAGGCCTTAAAGGAACCGAGCAGGGCAAATTCCTAATGTCCACTCCATAAGTTCTTGTCATTGCAGCTGTTATTATGTGATTATTCATATAGTATATGAACATGGATGGGCTGCTCACCAACACACATTAGCCAGCATGGTGAGTTTATTGGTTTTTTACTTCCAAGTTTAAGAATATTTTTTCTAATATATACAATCATGACAGACAAAAATAAATGATGACCCTTATTCCCAGGAGGCTGTAAAGTCACCAACCAAGGCAGCAGTTGGTGGCTGAAGGCCGGAAGGTGCTAAGAATGCTGATTGCAGGCCAAGGCTGCCATTTGATGACGACTTTATTTAGGTACTTACAACTGCAGATCACTTTCAAGTGAAGGAAGATTGCAAGAATTAGAAGAAGAACTGTCTTATATTAAATGGGACCTTATTGGACTTTGTGAAGTTAGAAGAAAAGGTGAAAAGACAATTGATTAAAAAAGTGAACATATACTCTACTATAAAGTCACAAATATTGGAAATACAAGTGAAATAGAATTTATTATAAAGAAAAAGTGGAAGAACAACATTGTGGAGAATGATGGTGCATTGGACAGAGGGGCAAGATTAGTTATACAACTTAATAGCAGATATCAAATGCAGATAATTCAGGTTTATGCCCCAACAAGTTCTCATAGTGATAAAGTAGTAGAAGATTTTTATATGGATATACAAAAGGCTTGTGATTAGGGTAAACAACATTTTAAAATTGTTATGGGAGATTTTAATGCTAGAATTGGTAAACAAATGAAAGATGAAAAGTGCTGTAGGTAATTTTGGTTATGGTAATAGAAATGAAGGAGAGGACATAGACTTATGGGGGAGTTTGCAGAAAAAGAAAAACTTTATATTATGAATTCTTTTTTTGAGAAAAATGTTAAAAGGAAATGGACATGGAAGCATCCAAATGAAGGTACAGCAGAATTGAATTATATTTCGACTAACAGAAAATACATATTTCAAGATTGTAATGTTCTTAATAAATTTAACACAGGAAGTGATCATCGATTAGTAAGATGTAAGATACATGTTAATGCAAAACTAGAGAGACAAAAATTATTAAGAAAAACAATATTTACAGTTGATATTCCTAATCTTCAGAAACATTCTAATGAATTTAAATTAGAACTTACAAATCGGTTTCAAGTATTAGTAGATTTTGAACATGATTCAGATTTGAATGAAATTAATATGAAAATAACTGATACACTTTTAAAAACTGCAGCAAAGATAGCTGGTAGAAAAAAGCAGCAATTGACCAATAAAATTTCTACTGAGACTAGAGAATTTATGAAGAAAAGAATGAATATGAAGATATACAAAAATGATGCATTAAAAAGGATTGAATATCTTGAATTTTTTAAAATGGTGTGGAAAAGAGTTGAAAATGATATAAGAAAGTATAACTGTGAACCAGCAAGGAAAGCTGTAGAAGAGAATAAAAGTCTCAAGAGTGTAAAACAACATTTTGGTATTGGTAGGAAATTTATATCTGCAATAAGAAAAAAAGATGGAATTATTACTAAAAAGAGAGATGACATCATGAAATGGGTAGAAGACTTCTATCAAGAATTATATAGTAATAAAGAACAAGTACCTCCTATATCTATTGTATCTTCTGAATTGCCCAGAATTTTAAATGAAGAAGTGAGACATGCAATTAAATTTATGAAGAAAGGAAAGAGCTCAGGTTATGATGGAATTATAACTGATATATTAAAAGAAGCAGGTGAAGAAATAGAATTTTTTTTAGCAAAGTTATATACCAAATGTCTAAATGATAAAGATGTACCAGATGATTGGAAGAATGCAGTATTAATATTAATATTTAAAAAAGGGATAAAGAAGATATTAGAAATTACAGACCTATCAGCCTTTTATCAGTTTTATACAAAATTTTTACCAAGATAATTACAACTCATCTACAGAGAACATTGGATTTCCACCAACCAAGAGAACAAGCTGGATTTAAAAGTGGTTTTAGTACAGTAGATCATATCCAGGTATTGAGAGAAGTTATAGAAAGGACAAATGAATATGAGTTGCCATTATGCTTTGGATTTGTAGATTATGAAAAGGCATTTGATTCTATAAACATTTCTTCAGTGATTAAAGCATTGGATCATCAAGGTATAGATCCAGGATATTGTCATATTTTAAAGAATATTTATAAAAATGCAACAGCAACAATTAGATTACATAATGATACTAGGAAAGTCAACATTGAGAAGGGTGTAAGACAGGGTGACTCCATATCTCCAAAACTTTTTACAGCAGTGATGCAAGAAGTATTTTGTGAATTAAAATGGGAAGCTAAAGGAGTGAAAGTAAATGGAGATTATTTAAGTCATTTAGATTTTGCAGATGATGTAGTTGTTTTTGCAAATAATGCTTTAGAGCTACAGGAAATGTTGCAGGAGTTATCAGATGAAAGTAGGAAAGTAGGACTAAAGATAAATGTTAAAAAGACTAAAGTAATGTTTAATGGATTTTCTCAAAATATGAAAATAAAGATTGATTATGATGATTTAGAAGAAGTTAACAGTTACAAATACCTTGGTCAGATTATTAATACAGATGGAAACATAATGGATGAAATTAATCATAGAATTAAACTTGGTTGGAGTGCTTTTGGTAGAAATAACTTGATACAAAAGGAAATATGCCTATGTGTTTGAAAAGGAAGGTTTTTAATAAATGTGTTTTACCAGTTCTTACTTATGGATCTGAGACTTGGACACTTAATAGAAGAGCAATACAGAGACTTCAGACCACTCAAAGAAGTATGGAGAGATGCATGTTGGGAGTAACAAGAAGAGATTGAAAATGCAATATATGGGTAAGAGAACAAACAGGTGTTACTGACCTCATTGAAAAAATTAAAAGACTGAAGTGGAGTTGGGCTGGACATATTTCTAGAAGAGATGGTAATAGATAGACAACTGAAATTTTTAAACTGGATTCCAAAAGATTGTAAAAGACCCAGAAAGAAACCACATGTGAGATGGATGGATGAAATAAAAAGTGTGCAGTGGTGATGTGAAGAAGAGAAGCTAAAGATAAAGAGAGAAGATGGATTGAATTAGAGGGATGATGTGGAGAAGAATAAATAAGATGGACTGAACTTGGAGAGACCTTCATCCTGCAGTGGATTGATAATGGTTGATAATGATGATGATGATAAATATTTACAAATATATGTGCATAAAATTAATTAAAACATTTTTAAAAATATATTTTTTTAAATGTTTTTCTTATAATGGAATTTCTTTGAAAAAAATTAAAAATTAAATGCTATTTTTGAATGCTATCCTTAGAATTTATAAATATAAGAATGAAAGTGTAAAAAGATATATGTAGTAAAACAAAAATGTTCCAAAACAAAATACTTATTTAAAGTAAGTTTCTATTCTCTAATATGCAAGTGTAATTGAATTCAATGTGAAAATAGTCTTAATTGACTTTTTTGATTACACTATTGTCATCATCATGGTTTTCAAATATTACTAGTAAACTATAACATAAATCCAATTTTTATGATCCATGATTTTGTTTCATATTACCCCAACATAATCTTATTTTATCTATTCATCCCAAAAGCAGCCTCTTTTTAAGTCTGTTATACTGTTATTATCAATTATGTATATATATAAAATTTAAAATAATACTCATAAATCATAGTTTCATAATATTCATAATGGAATTTGTATAAGCAAATAAATGTCTAAATATGTACTAAATAACATAACTATGATTCTATGTGTGGTTAAAAGATCCTTGTAAATACGATTTATCAAACAAACCTATGCATTCAATCTTTAATAACCAAGAAATCATGTTTAAATAAAAGTGTTATTGGTTTATTTGATAAGAATGTTGGTTGTCCTCAAAAGCAATTTGGAAGGGCAGATTCCCAAGACATGCATCCTGTGAAAATTGTATTTTTTTTAAGATGGGGTAATGGATGTAATAAAATAAAAAAATAATATAGATGGCACTATAAAACTTGATATCTATAAATATAAGAACGACAGTGTTAAAAATATATGTAATAAAATAAAAATGTTCCAAAACAAAATACTTCTTGAAAGTAAGTTTTTATTCTTTAATATGTGAGTGTAATTGAATTCAATTCAATGTGAAAATAGTCTTAATTGACTTTTTTGATTACACCATTGTCATCATCATTGTTTTTGAATATTACTAGTAAACTGCAGGTTAAAGACCTTTATAAGACAAATCTAATTTTTATGATCCATGATTTTTTTTCATATAACACAAACATAATCTTATTTTATCTATTCATCCCACAGGCAGCCTCTTTTAAGTCTGTTATACTCTTTCGAAATACATTTTAAGATTTCTAATAATATGTAGTTCTGACTCCTTTTTTATCTCTTAATACTTTCAATGTGGTCAGTAGTATCTCTTGTTCTCTCAACCATGTATTTCAATTTCAATCATTTCTTGATACAAAATACATCTCTCCATAAATCTTTGAGTAGTATTTCTTAAATATATAGACATTTATTTTTAATATGTTATTTTTACCAAAAGCACTCTCCCTAACTTAAAATCTATGATTATTTTAATCCATTATGCTTTAATCTTCATTGATATTCTGACCAAGTTATTTGCACTTCTTAATATTTTAATGTATGATAATCAATCTTTATTTTATCCTTCTGAGAAAATCCACTTAACATTAAATTAGGCTTTTATAGCATTTATATTTAACCCTACTTCTTTAATTTTTTCTGATAACTTTTGCAACATTTTCTAAACCTCTGAAAATTGTTTTAAAAACATTAGCTGCTAAATCTAGATGACTTTAATAAAATTCATAAATTTTTATTTCTTTAACTTTTTTTAAATCCATAAAATACTTTTTACAAAACTGCTGCGAAAAGGATTAGACATATGTAATTACAATGTTGTATACTCTTTTTAATGTTAAATCTTCTTAGTGTAATCATTTGTTAAAAACTCCTGATGTGTTATGATAAATATTATTCAGAAAATGACAATTTGTGGTGCCCATATTTCAACAGTTCAAAATATTGTTGAAACATTTATAGAATCTAATGCTTTTTCATTATCTAAAATGGTAAAGTACAAAGGCATTTCATAGTTACTACTCTCTTCTACAACCTGTCCCAATTCTTGGATGTCATCCACTGTGCTAAACCACCTTTAAAGCAAAATAAAACATTATCAAAATAAATTTTTATTGAAAATAACTGAATGTTTTGCAAACATTGAAGTACAGAATAATATGCTTTATTATATAATAGTTCATGTAATGAATTTTCTGGTTTTTTAATATCATTTCAATTCATTCATACAATGGCACACACATTTGCATACCACATTATGTAAAATGTTTATTTCTTCCATTAATTATTATCATATTAATATTTAATGCTATATTAAAGCATTATTAAAAAGAGAAAAACTGATTTAATTCTATCTCACACACTTTATTATAATAATAAAATCATTTTTTCCAATATTTATTTCCCCCTCTCTACATGTAAATTTCTGTAATAAATTTAAGATGCCTTTTTTATTTCCAACGTTTAATAATTCATTAAAATGTATTTCAATGAAGGATAAGTAATCTCTTTGAAATTTATATAAAATTTTATTTAGAAATAAAAATGTTTTAAATCTAGCCAATTGGTACATATAACAAACCTTTAATTGAGAGCTTATGAATCATTCACTTGATAAGAATTTCATAGAGATTATAATTGTTTCTATTATTTTCTATCCATAATTTTAAATTAAGATATTTTATACCATATAAAATATCATCAGAAGTCCATTTCAAGTCATTAATTTTATTAAAATTAGCTTCAAGATATTTAACTACAATTATTATTCAACAATAAATATATCAGCAACATATCTAAATAATCATTAACATCCAATTGAAAAAAGTTTCAAAATAAACATGTCCATAGATAAATAGTCAAAATAAGAGTCATAGATCACATGACCATATTCTCTTAAGCTTGTAAGTTATAAACAATGAGGATTGCAAATTCCTCAACAAGTTTTGTGACAAATGCTTAGCTAGAGAAAGCATTTAAAAATATCTTTCTGAGGAGTGCCAGAGCATGAAACCATGGTCAGAGGTTTGGGAGGGGGTCTGACAGAGATATTTTTATGTCCATAGATAGTTTTCTTACATTTTATACATGTAAATCTGTAATATCCATGATAAATAATCTATTGTCCTCAATCAAAAGCATCTTATCAATCTTTTTTGAACAGATAAAGTAAAGATAAAATTATATGCTTACCCAATCCTAATACTTTTTGAACAACATTACAACAGAAACTGCTGCTTGACAAATATTCAACTTCAAAATTCAACATAAGCCTGAGATGTAAACATTCTTTATGCTGTTTTAAATTTCCAATTTTTTTGACTTATGAAAAATGATTTATAAAAAAATCAGTGAGACATATTTTAGAAATACCATGGACAATTTATTTAAATAGCAATATAATTGTGTAAATATATGCATATTATGGAAATTTAATCATCCATATTGAAATGCTAATGAGTGATTTTAATTATTATATTACATTCCAACTCCAAACGCTTTTAGAGATGATAATCATGCTATTAGCTATCTGTAGCTAATATTGATATATTGATATAATGATAATTGTAGAGTTAATTCTGTTGTATGTGTATATATATTGCCACGCTTGACGCACTACCATATCTTTGACTCAATGTTTAGATAAGGCAGTTTTTGTATAACTATGAAAATATCAAGCAAAATCAATTGTTCAGCAGCAACCATATAATAATTCTAGTTAGCCATTCAGCTGAAATAAGTCTTATAATGTACTGGGTTGATCAAATGAGCATTGTTAAGAAATCCATTAGAAAAAAAAACATAATTGAATTATAAATATTACTGATAAGAAGAACTGAGATAAATACGTGACTACATAGAGTTCATGTTTTATTTTACATAATTTGAATAATATACCGTGTGTAAAAAGATAAAGAAGAAATATGATCTCAACACTCCTAAAAAGATAATATTATCACTGCGTCTTTAATCGATGATTAATTCAGATTAGTTCTTAATCGTTCCCCTCTTGTTAATAATAATCAGAGATTTATAAAAATTGATTAATAACAGGATGGATAACTAGGTTTGTTCGAGCCATCTATTTGAAAGAGAAAAACACCATAAGTTTATTGGTGATCTGGTAAAAATAAATTTTGTCTAGTTAGGGGTTAAATTCATGTTGAAGTGATAACTGGCATAAACAATAAATGCACTGAAAAACTCTTATATTTCTCTCTGTTCGTATACAGTATTTGTGATGAAGTTTATTTGCTATGCGAAGATCTATACTATTAATTTAAAATAAATGAATGTTTTACTATTATTTTTTAAAAAATAATTTTACTATATTGTTTTAATCTAAATAAATTTTTATTTTTATTTTTTGTTTTAGAACTAATTATTTAAAAAAATGTCTTTTATTTATTTATATTTTCTGATTATATTTTTCTTTTAAAGTCTTTATTTGTTTATAAATAATAATGTGCGTGATTCTTTGATTGTAGCATAATTGTTTTCCACCCAAAACTTTATATCTTAATCGAGTTCTAAATTACAAATTTAGAATATTAATATTAGTCTTTATGTATAAAATCAATACTGTTGGTCTTAATCTCCGAGTGAAAGTTGTTTTCTTTGCGTGCAAATATCTTAATTTCAAAAACAATCATTCACAATTTTTTTTTGTCAGTTTATTTTAAACTTTTACACATGTATATATAGTTCTTAATTTATCTGAATTAAATACATATTTTTCTTCAACTAAATAAAAGATCAGATTTCAACGCAGTCTCGACCTTCAATCATGACTTATAATTCTAATTAAAGCATTGTTTGGCAAACAACATTTCAATCCAAAAATTCAATAAAAAGTAATATTCTTAGTTTTTTTTTTTTTTTTCGTTTCTAATTGCTATTGACAACAGGATTGTTTATCTTGCTTGGTTCTATTGTGTCGTGAGTCCTCGAATTTTAGTGAATCAATAGTTTACGTAGAATTCGGATCAAATAAGCCCAGGACTAGAAACATTTGTAATAGTGCATTCAATTGTCTTTATAACGTTTAATTAATTCTTTTATTCTTATTTTTATTTGTAGTGGCGCCTCATTTCTTTCTCTCTTTTTTTCCATGTTTACATATACTATATATATATATATTATTTGCAGGTTCTTTCCAGCAATCTACAAATTTGGAAGCCGTTCAAATCAATATTTGAAGAAAACTTAAGAACTCAATAATTCCATCAAAAAACTGTTCATTATAACGTATTTTTAATGTAATTAATTTTTTAAAAAAAAAAAAGTACACTTAATTAAATCATTTATGTTTTTTTAGTATAATTTAAATTTTTTTTATAAATTTAATCTTATGTAAATCACTGTAAAAATCCTCACAAATAAATTATAAATTATTCTCTAAGAGAAAATATGTGTGTATGTTTTTTTATGTAAAATTATTTATATTTAGGTACAAATACACATTTACATGCATTATCCGTGCAGTGACATTAAAACTTAAATATGCATAAAATAATATAGGTACCAACAACAATAGTTACCGAGTCTGGAAGAAATGGTAAATAAATTCCTCTTTGAATGTCTACTTATTATATATTATTTCACAACTTTTTTTTCTTTTAAAAACTTTAATATGAAATTATGAAAAGTTTTATAACTATTATTTTAGCAAGCAAAAAAAAAAAAAGAAAACGTTTTCAAAATTAATTACACAAAACTATAGTAATAAATAATCTCATAGAAAAACAATGTAAAAATGTTTAATTTAAATTCCAGTATTTTATTTATAATTTCAATTTGTATAATATAAATAAATATTAGTTTAAATCTCATTAATATTATTCAATTTACTTTTAACTATTCAAAAATATATTTAAAAAAAAATCTTAAAAGTAAATATTAGATTTTAGGACATATAACTAGTAACAAAAGATTAGCTTTCTAGCAATCTACGAATAACATCATATGACGACCATCTCTTATGCTTGTGTATAACTGTTGTTAAAACAAGCAAAACTCACTATACATATTGCCACACACAACAAGCTAGAGTAATCAATGGATACCAGAAGATCCAAGATCTAGGTTCAGTGCTCTCAGATCCAAGGCTCCTCACTGACAAAGGCCACAAACTAGAAACTAGTCTGGGGATATTGGATGAGTAGGCAATAGATGAGGATTTTATGCACAAGCCTTCTGGCATCCATTGATTACTCTAGCTTGCTGTGTGTGGCAATACATATAGTGAGTTTTGCCTGTCTAATATAAGAAAAAATTTAGTAGCATTCATAATTATGCCAAATATTTTTTTATAAATAGAATGCAAGTTAAATTATAACTAGTAGTAAGATTAAATAGATCATTTTAAAAGTATATTTTAAAAAAAATTCAGATATAAAAAATAAAATGAATTATGATAAAACATTATATAT
>JAQFVV010008569.1:0-27541 GCA_028023455.1 Epiperipatus broadwayi | reverse complement strand
TATATATAGTGAGTTGTGCCTGTTTTAACAACAGTTATACACAAGCATAAGAGGAGGTGGTCATGTGATGTTTATTGGCTTAAGTTAGTCTATACACAACATTTCAAGTGCTATTAGTCTCTTCTCTTTTTCAGATGTTGCTGGCCTGACCAGTGACAGTACTAGCATGGAAATCAAACTTTGATCTTTAAATTCTTCGAATTTTGAATTTTAAGGTAATGCTCTAACTAAATGAGCCATCCAAAGTGTCACCTTAAAATTCAGTATTCCAGAATCTAAAGGTGCAGATTTGATTATTATGCTAGTACTGCCACTGGTCAGGTCAGAAACATCTAAAGAAGAAAGAAGAATACTACTATTTGAAACATAGTATATATATATATATACTAACTTGTGTGCTATTACTAACAGTTGAAAATTTAAATAGTTAAATTTTTTCTAAAGACATGCAATATTTAATATTAGATAATGAAAATAGTATATCACAAATACAATTAGTT
Organism: Epiperipatus broadwayi; assembly: GCA_028023455.1. Classification (NCBI taxonomy): domain Eukaryota; kingdom Metazoa; phylum Onychophora; class Udeonychophora; order Euonychophora; family Peripatidae; genus Epiperipatus; species Epiperipatus broadwayi. Next base: position 27,041 of record JAQFVV010008569.1, on the reverse strand, counting down.
CATGTTCTGTTAATTATTGTTTAAAGAGGTTGCCTTGACTACATATTAAAAGTATTGATAGTTTAGGAGTTGATTGTTATTATTATTATAGAACTCTGAAATACTGTAAATATAATATAAAAATGCATTGCAGAATTTTTTAATCCAGTGTATCCAGAAATACCCAATATTCAATATCTTCTCATTGATTTATGAATGATAGTTGAGATAATAAGAGATAAATTTTTGCTTATAGTTTTATAATGTTTGTTCTTGTTGTGTTTGCTACTGAATTTATGTTAATTACATAAATATTTTTTATTAACTGATGCCTGCTTATTCATGATATCTAGGATTTATTTTCTGTCCTACAAATTCTAGTCATAATTCATTGTAAATATTTTTATTAAAAACTTAACACAGAAATAAAATTTTTACTTAAAATAAAAATAAAAACTAATTTATCATTATTTTGAAAATATGTGTAGTATGTCTACCAACACAGCTGAATCATAATCTTATTTTTTATTCCAGTCATTAACTACTTTATAGAAACTTTGATTAATTAATAAATAATTTTAGTATATTGTAGAATTCTAATACTTTTTTGTAAATTGTTCTATTTATTTTAAATATTGGAATAGTATTATAATATTTACATATTATCAATTATGATTATGCCACATTCTATAGAGGGGATATAGAATCCTTGTAGAAGGATACTGAGTTTTTCAAGTAAAGTAATCTTTAAATTTTTTTTAATGAAAATGTGATCTCTTCAATATTGCTAAATTAGGTCCTCTTAAATAAGCTTTGTTGATATAATTTAATAAGTTATTAGAAACATCTTCTATTATTTATGAGTAATTGAGCATAAATTTTATCAGGTTTCTTTTATAGACAAGAACAATTAACTTGAATTCACATACAAAGTAAGAATCAATTTTGGATAGCATAATAGTTTATTAGTTTTAATTCTCTTTTGTATACATAAATGTGGATATTCATAATAAAAATGAGTTAATATTTTTAATAAATGATGTGTCATTAGTGTTGTAATTATCATTTTGAATTTCTTTAGTGTAAGCTATTCTACCTAATGTCTGTCTGTTATGTTCTGATACTTTTTTAATATTTATAATTTATGCAAATTGATTTACTTTTGCATAATTGATTATTAAAACTTTTATGAAATATATGAGGAAATATAATTAACAAGAGAGTACAGTATTAGATTTGATTTTCTTTATATAATAAAGATTTTAACCTGAGTTATATTTTCTTGTTGAATATCATCATTAAATTTGTATTCTAGTCAAAGATGATTTTGCAGCAAATTATTGCTTTTATATTTTGTTTTACTTAAATTATATAATGACAGCTGTTGGATACACAATGTTTTATATCAAATATTTACATATATGATTTTTTATATTATGATTTTATATGATTTCGATGCTTTTTCAATTTTTTGCAATTGCTTATATTCACTTTTTTAAAGTTTAATTTTTTCATTTATTTTTCACAACAGTTTTATTTAATTTCCGTGTAACACTTTGAATTAAGTAGAAGTCTTTTTTTGAATTTCTCAATTTTAAAAAAATTAAGAGATTTGAAGAAGATTTCTTATCAGACATTAAAAGTTGTTAGTGAAAATTAAATACTGTAAAGCAATGTGAAAAGCATATTAGAAAATAGTGTTACTATTTTGTTAAAGATTTTATAAGTTTGAGATTAATTTCTTTATATACTATGTATAAATTCTAATAAGATATAAAATTTTAGTTTATTATACATGGCTTATACGTGCATCTCATATTTCAATGAAATATTTATTTATTTAGTATTGGTTTTCTTAAATATATATATATATTGATCGGTATTCCTATATATAAATCTTCGTTTATAAAATTTATAACAAATACTTCGAATAGCAGAATTTTTGAATTTTTAAAAATTATTTTGTCTGATTTTTTCCTGTTAGTGATTTCAAACAAATGGAATTTTAATGGGAAAATTGTAGCAAATATTAAAATTCTGAATAACATTTACTATTATTACTGTTTGAAATAAGAACACCATTTAATATGATTTTTATTTACAATTTTTCTTAATATATGTGAATACTGATATACAATTAAAGCAAACAATTTGTTAGAAAGATGGGATTAATTAAAGTTTTAGATTTTATAATTATAAAGTGAATGACTTGATAATTCTGAAGATTCATATTTGATAGATTGATAAAAGTTGCAAAAAAGGCAATTGAATATTATCAACATCTTTGGGACCTCTCTCTCTTTTGTTGCATTGAAACAGATTGCAATTAGATAATGTATGTATAGTGTATTTCTATAAACAATTTTTATATTACATCAATAACTAATATTTATATTTCATTAATTGAGAAATTCATATTAATTAAAATTATCATTATTATTTACACAAGAATTTCATAAGAATGTCATTATGCTTTTTGTTACATATATATATATATAATCTTATAATTAAATACAAGTAAATATTTTAAGCTAAAGTTGTGGAAAAGCCCATAAAAATATAATCATGTTGACTAGGAGGACTTTCGATCATCCTCATAGTTTTTGTCAACTAATACTTCTTTATCAACTAATATTAAGTTGATAAAGACTACTTATGATATTTTGGAGTTGTCTTAAGTGATGATTATATTTTTTGTACTTTTCAAATTTTTTGATTGCATTATTTACTAATATTGAATTATAAGATTATGTATATTGCTTGGAAGAAATATTAAAATATTGATATATATATATAGTTATATATATATATATATATATATATATATATATTATATATATATATATATATATAGGGGGAGATGATATGAAGATTGTTGGAGTATTAGGAATGATACAAAGTTATGCAACATTTACTTCTAAAGTACTTTTATTTATGTTTAATTTTTATTTAATCTCTGATTTAACGATAAAATTTCTATTCTTATTTTTGCTAATGATATTTACTTTCAATTCCTGATAGTAAGACATCATACTTTAAAAATAGAAATATTTAATGAGGTCAACTCTTTTATTTATTACATTTACCATTTATTAAACATATATTTTTTTGTTGATTGTACAATCATTGTAGATATTATCTCATCTGTATTAATAAAATTAATAACTTTTCTTAATGAATGTATTTCATTTATAAATTACTTGTTCTGTTTGTTTATCAAACATTTTTTTCCTCTCAATAATTAAAGAGCTAATGCTTTTGGTTTATATCTGGCTTAACTTTTATTTACTTTTTATCAAAATATTAATCTTATGGATTTCTATTTAGCTTTTACTTAAATAGTCTCAATGAGATTTGAGATTTAATGATCTTCATTAAAGCTAATAAAGGAATAAAGTGATAGTTAAGGAGATCAATTCTCAACTTTGTAAAGCAAAAGTATGATTATGGTTACTTAAGCCAGCATTTAACTCCTATTTGAATACATGAATGTCTCATGACCTCTCAAGCAACTAACTATTTGATGATGATTATTATTATTATTATTATTATTATTATTATTATTATTATTATTATTATTATTATTATTATTATTATTATTATTATTATTATTATTATTATTATTATTATTATTATTATTATTATTATTATTATTATTATTATTATTATTATTATTATTATTATTATTATTATTATTATTATTATTATTATTATTATTATTATTATTATTATTATTATTATTATTATTATTATTATTATTATTATTATTATTATTATTATTATAGTTCATGATATTGGAACATCAATGTGATAAACAGCTATTTATGAACAACAACTTTGAGTATTCAATTTATAACACTTAATAATTCTATTTAAATCAAAGACATTTAGTATATTTTCTATAATACATATATAATTAGGTAATAATGTATTTATACTGAATATTTTATATATTTAAATAGTTAGAAGAGTGAGAAGATTGAAGCTTGTTCGTTAAAGTTGTCTTAATATAAATGAAGCACTGTCTGTATATATGTGTGAGAGATTATGATCTGACCTAACTGATGATTGCTGATTTTGCACAAAATATGTATATTAGGGATCATGTTTTTTTGCATGTGTGTGGTTAGGTGTTTAGTTGCTTGAGATGGAGTGGTGGTTGAATATACTAAAAAATTCTTTAGTTCAAATCCCTCTACCTACATATATAAAACATTATATAATACATATATATAATGCAATGTTTCTGTTTTATTAGGGTATATGAAAATATGGGAAGCTCATACCATTGCAATTAGCAGTTTATTGTTTCAGAATCTATGTATATTTAATCTGCTGTTTTTGTTAATTTAAAAAATGATTTTCTGTGCATTTGGTAAGCTCACTTACAGAATAATGTTTTTAATTTCTTTTTTGCATTTCTATTCTATATCAACAAATTTACCAATTTGTTTTTCTAAAAAAGTGTTTATCAATTTTGAAGATGAATTTAAAATATACCATTCTTCCTTATTTTTGATTCAATGTCTTGACATTTGTGTATTCCAACTTTCAAATACTTATTATAGTATATAGATATTTACATAAAATGTCAACATTTCTAAGAAGTGTTTAGAAAAACTATATTTTCTTGTACTTCTTGCCTGCTTCTGCATACACAGTGGTACGTAAAAAACTTTGGGGGGGGGATTTGAACACAAAAATAAACAATTGGATTTATTCTGTTGACTTATTACTACTCATGAATGCATATGGTGTCAAGTGCTTGTAGTCATATGCAGTTCATGATTGTGTAGTCTGTGCAGTACTTTGTATACTGCATGGTGTACTCCATATTAATGGTCATCTGTCTACATATTATCAGAAAATATTAGGATAGGCAAAGACAGTCATAAATTATCTTTAATTAAAAAGCTCTAACAGTAGATTTGAAACTGATATTATAGCTTTAAAGCACAGACAACATGCTAAACAAAAAATGACTTTCAATGATGAATATCAAAAGACTAGAGTTGTATAAAAATATAAAAAAGGTAATAAAAATAATGCAAAATATGAGCTATGTAATGTTTACATTAATATAAATAAAATAAATTTCTGAAGTCACTAATCTATTTTGTTGTTGGAAAATAAAATGTAATCAAAACAATTTCTCATTTTTTTTTAGTCATCAGGTCCCAATTTTTAATTGTCTTGATCTCGTTAAAAAGAAATATTATATCCATCCATTAATATATGGATTTACCTTTATATATGACATACTATTTTTTTAATGTGAATTGAGCTTCATAAGTGCTTTCACACTGGAATATTTGAACAAAATGATATGAATTTAAAGGATGAGATGTAATTTTGGATTTAAAAATAACAGGGCATTTAATTGTGCTAAGTATACTGCTAAATATGCAAGATAAAATTGTCCACCATGTTAGTGTTTTTTTAAATCGGAGATGACTGATGCTAAACGTTACAACAAACATTGACTACTTCTTACACAAATTAAAATTTGCAATAGCTTCTGCAGTTGTTTTTTACTACTTCGCATTTTAAAATATGTTTCAACTAAACATTGAGATCTTTTGTTATGATACAATAGCTTTTTTCTCATTTTTTTTTACTGGTTTTTCTCTATTTATTTACATAACTGTTTTGAGGTTCTTTTATTAGAATTCCAATATATATATTTTTTGCATAATTTTAAGATGAATTTTCTTTTTATTTTGTTTTTATTTATTTTACTTATTTCTTTTCTTATCACTGCTTTTTTTAATGAATAAGTTACCTGCTGTTTTCAAAGCAAATTATTACTATTCTTTTCAATTACTGCATTGACAGATGAATTTATAAATTTTGCAATGCTGGGTTTTTTGCAATATTTGTTTTTAAATTTTTTGATGAATCTTTTTCTTTATTGACTTTATCTCGAATAAATAAATTCTCATAATCATTTTTATATGATTCAAGATTGAAAATTTACTGACTCTCATTAAATACGTTGTTTCAAAAGCAATAGATTTATATTTGTTTTTACATTTATTAAACATTTTAAAAATGACTTACCTTTCACTGTCATTTTTATATATCAAATCTTTAAAATTATTGAAGATCTTTATAATATTTTGATTACATATTGCAGCTTTGTTTTATGTTTTAATTTATGATTTTCTTTTTTATTATGTTTTTGATTTTGAATGTCATCTATTTAGCTATGAAACACTCTCAAACTATTTTACATGTATCATGATTTTAAATAAAGGTAGGATTCTTTACTTTTAGGTATGAGTCAAATCTTTTGCATTTGCAGTAAGCCCCCTCAAGTCTAGTTACTCAGTTTTATGAGCCATCATCCAATATAAATGACCCCTGACCAATCTCTTTTATTATAGATACATTTCACAGATAGCCATCATGCATCAGGAAAACTAGAGATTTGAAATAACTGATCATTTATCATGACCTATTTTGTGTTGAATCTTGAATGTTTTAGGTGCTGTTAAATCATTTATATGCTATAATCAAGATTGTTATAATAGTCTGTTGGACTGTCATTAGTACATGGAAGTTTAAATGTTTCAAACTTCTAGTTTAGTTTGCTGAATGGATATTGTTTGTTAAATACCTATATAGAGAGATAAATTGGTTCGAGACATTTTATATTAGATTATAGCTCATAATTTAATAATTAGTTTTGAAAAAGTGTGTTGCAAATCTGGAAGATTTGATTGGTTACAAATACAACTTAATTATATTAATCAATTTTTTAATTAATTGTAGATATAAACTTTTGTTTTAATAATCTTAATAAGATAATAATTACCATGAAAGCTCAAATTCAAAGGTCAATAATGTCATTGGTCAATAAATATTTAGTTTACATTAAATAATGTATGCATTGCTGTTTCTGAAGACACTGGAAAGAAATTGCCAAATACAATAACTTCTGAAAAGCATTTGAAGTTTAGAAATGAATAAGATTTAGAATGCATTGTACAGAAATGACATATTGCTAAATCAACACGATCCATACATTCTTTTTACTTTTTCACCTTACAGTTTAAAAGTATCTAATAACTTGATTTTTTTTATATAGTCAATCACTTAAAATCTATTATTGACTCAGAAATAAAAAGATAATAATTATTTTAGGATCATTTTTATATGATTGTAAACTTGTTTTGGAATTGCATTCTCTAATTTTGTTTTATATAGTTACATATCTTTTTATTATTATTCGAATGTCTTCAAAAACTGTTTATGGTTGGAGTGTGTAATCATGTTTGCTAATCTGTTTTTTATATAATATAAAAAAAATAGTGTTATATACTTATTTTCATGTAATTGTACATTTAACAATAATGGAATGTATACTGATAATAAGAGTATAAAAATAGGATAGGTAAAACATTATGTAACTTAAAAATAGATAATTAAAAAATGTCATTAAAATATCATATTAAGATTGTAATTAATGAATTTAGCTATTTTATATTAATGTTTTACAATGATTTTTCCCCTTGTAACAATTATTGTTACTATATATAAATTTTCCTGTAGTCTTTATTAGGATATGAATACCAGTTTGTGTTAAGCCAACTATTCTAATATTAAAAGACTAACATTATTGCAAAAAAAGCTAGTTAATGTAATAAAAAAATTATATATATATATAGTATAAATTTTAAATGATTATAAAAGTTATGTTTTATTGTTTAATGAACTTCTTAATTAGATAATTTGATGGACAGTTGAAGAGTTGGAGTATGGAGTACATTGAAGCCTGTCCATTAAAATAGGAGGATTTGCTATCTTAATATATATCTGAGCATTTGTAGCATATATGTGTAGAGATGGTAATCTGGACCAACTGATGATTGCTGGTTTAGCATGAAATACGTATATTGGTGATTATTTATCTTTTCAACATATGTGTGTTCAGGTGTATCAGTGTTATGAGATAGTGTGGAGAGTGGTGGGTCATATGAAAGTCTGTGCTCATACCCTGTCTATGACATATATAGACACAAGTATATATAAGCCTGTGTATTTCATCTATTAATTAGATATGTAAAATAATAATAATAATACTTTCAAAAACATTTTTTTATAAAATAATTCGAAGTGTCTTAGAAGAAATAGATTCATGCATAATTGCAAAATCTTATAATAAATATAAAATAAGAATAAAAATTCACCATTTTCTTAAATTATTTAATTTTTTTTTTTTTTCCATATGTCATAGCATCGGCCGGGACGCGAACCCACAACCGTCTGCAACCAACTACTTGCCTGCGATACATCTCGGCTAACAACGCTTATAATATTATAGGGAAATAAAAATCAAATTAAACAGGATATAAAAAAATGAAAAAAAGACAGTATCTTAAAATATATCAATAATGTATATAGTTAAATAGCACGCTGTAATCAATATTTTATTATATATACATAATTAATGTATTATTGAAGTATAATTATTTTTAATCATTAGATTACTTTGTATAATACTTAAAATCAAAAAAAATTGGAATTATTTAATTTGTTTTTAACTACTTCTACATAAAATTGCAATTATGATTTAACAGGGGAAAAATAAAATTTTGTGAAAATATCTTGTATAAATAAATAATAAATTTTATTTAATTTGTAAAAATTATTTTGTATATATATATTGCACCGCATTTGCAAGATTATAATTTTATTTTATATATATGCATCATGCGTTAATTTTTAGTCTGATATTTTCAATATCTTCAACATAAAACTTAGATTTATTTATTCATAATTCAAATACATATATTTTATTATTGTATTAAATTCACTTTAATAATATTGTTATGTTAAACAATTTTTTAATTTACATTACATTTAATGCTCATATATCTTTACTTCATCTTTCGCATAAAAATATATATTTATGCATTGTCATTAAGCAAAATATCATATTTATAATTTTTCTTTGTCAAGCATTGGTGGTCGAGAGGTCAGCAGCAGATGCTTTAAAAGCATTTGTCCCAGGTTAGCGGGTTCGCTTCCCAGCTGATACTATGACACACGAGGAAAAAAAGATTCTCTAACTGAATAAATAAATCAAAATTAGCATAATGAATAATATAAAGAAATTTAATTATTTTACTTTATTATCAATAATGGATTCATTATTTTAAAAACGTATAATATTAAGCTTTGTGCTATGTTATCTCTTTTTTAAAAATATCATTTTATCATGAGAAACAATTCAGCTACTCATAGTTTCATAATTGAAATTATTTATTAAAACTATTGATATTTTCATAATCAGCAGTAGCTAAACTTATTTATATATGAATGTAATGTATGTTTATTCATTTAACATTTTATTTTTATTTACTTAGATCCACTACGGTTTTAAATTCTATCTTTAACTTAATTTGCTACTCGACTTACTCATACTCAATCATAGTTTATAATCTTTTATTTAACATTTTGTGTTTATCAAAATTTATTATGGTTCAATGTTAGGGCATTCAACATTTATTCAGTACATATGATAACTTTATTCTGGGAATAATTTTTTTGGTTACGCAATAAAAACGATCACAGTTTGTTCCTCCCATCAAATAGTTCTCAAAATAATATATATTATCTTAAATAAGGTATTAATTAATTGTGAATATTTTTGCTCTACTTTTCTAATTATCAAATTTTTATTTTTGATTCCTTGTAGTGAGATTTTTTGTTTTCTGATGTTTTTCAGTTATTATTTATCCAAGACTTCTAAATTTACTACTAACAACAATATCACATGACTTTTTCATTTTCTAGTTTAATTAATTCTAATTATCAAAAAAATTGATGAATACTTGGGCAGATAATTTGCCTGATGACGTATTTGACCCACCGGTTTCCCTTCCGGTAGGCATCGACAATCTTTGTATGACAATGTTGTCATGGCAACAAAGTGACTGGCGTGATTAATCCATCAGAGAGTCAATTTTTTTTTTTTTTTTTAACCGCGAGATTTAAAATTCGGAGAGAGGTTTGGGAAATTTTTTGATTTTTCTGTCTATTGTGATTTTGCTATCCACTTGATCACAGTGATTTTTTTCAGCTCTTCCATTGCGTCCTTGATATTTTACTTTGTGATATGGCTGAAGCTCCAAGAACCTTGTTTAGTTTACTGAGTACGGAGGAAGAAGCGATCATCTTCTTACAAGACCGTGGTCTTCTCCCCAAAAGGAAATTATGTCAAAATGGGCATGAAATGAAAAAGTATATTCACAATTCCAAGAAACAATGGCGGTGTAACTTGAAGGATTGCCTGTCAGAAATTGCAATTAGAAAAGGCACGTGGTTTGTTGGCTCCAAAATGACTTTCGTGACCGCTATACGTTTCATCTATAGTTGGTCTAAAGAATTAACATCGATAACATTTTGTGCGGAGGAATTGAATATTTCAGACAAAACTGTTATCGATTGGAACAACTACCTCCGGGAAGTTTGTACCTGGAGATTGTTAAGAAATGAAAGGCAGAAAATCGGAGGTCCCAACACAATCATTGAGATTGATGAAAGCCTCTTCACAAAACGGAAGAACAATGCCGGAAGAGTCCTACCACAGCAATGGCTATTTGGTGGCGTGTGCAGAGAGACTGAGGAATGCTTTATTGTAGCCATTTGAGATAGAAGTGCATCTACTCTCATGCAAGAAATTTTGCAAAATGTACACGAAGGCTCAACTATCTACAGCGATTGCTGGAAGGGATACAAGAGCGAAGAGTTAGCTGAGGCTGGATACGAACACCATCGTGTTAATCACACATACAACTTCGTAGACCCCACAACTGGCGTACATACACAGAATGTTGAAAGGTTGTGGGGTTTGGTCAAATGGCATAATAAAAAACACAGAGGGACAGCACGTCAGCACCTGGACTCATATTTGAGCAAGTTTATGTGGAGGCAGTCGTACAAAGCTGATCCTATTGCTGCAATTTTAGAACATATATCCCAATTCAGTCCTCCACAGTGAACGCTATTTGTAAGTAATTTTAATTTTTTTATAATAATTATAATTTTAGAATTAATTATATTATTGAATATAGACAATAAGTAATCCAAATGCATGTAAAAGTAACGTCACCATTAATGCCATATTCGCATTAAATCGTTATTTTAAATGTACAAACAATTTTTGTTAATATTTCTTCAATTATCAAACTTCCACTTAATTACATTTAATTTGTAAATAATTTTTGTATTTTTGGGTTAATATTTCTACAAATATCAAATTATTTTTCGTAAATTCATTGGCTATACAGTACGCTTTTAAAATTAGCCAATGTATGTAAAAGTAGGGCATGTGATCGCGATTAATGGCATATTTTTATATGATCACCATTAATGGCACATTTTCAATAATTTTTTGTTTTTATATTTTGTATTGACCTTATTTTGTATTTCATGCATGTAAATTTTCACTAATTTGTTGGGGTTTTTTTTTGTATTTTTGGGTTAATATTTCTACAAATATCAAATTATTTTTCGTAAATTCATTGGCTATACAGTACGCATTTAAAATTAGCCAATGTGATCGCCATTAATGGCACATTTTCAATAATTTTTTGTTTTTATATTTTGTATTGACCTTATTTTGTATTTCATGCATGTAAATTTTCACTAATTTGTTGGGGTTTTTTTTTGTATTTTTGGGTTAATATTTCTACAAATATCAAAATTATTTTTTGTAAATTCATTGGCTATATTTTGTATTTTATATCTTGTACTACAAGCTTCGCTTGTCAAAAAACACAAAGGGCGCCCCCCCCAACAACTACAGCGCTACGCGCTGTTATAATTGGCCACATTTTTAAGATTTTTGAATAGTTTTCATGCATGTACATTTTAAATAATTTTGTGTTACTATATTTTGTATTCACCGTATTAAATTTTCACTAATTTTTTTTTTTGTATTTTTTTTCAGGACCAAGAAACATGCTGGTGTTCAGTCGGTGTGTATCACGTGACATTCCTTTTGTTTTTTATCACATGATAAACCGATGACGTATTACCCTGAAGGCATACCGATTTAATGTTGCGCTTTTTAACGTGACGTGTTCACGTGATATGCGGACACATCTTAGCGAGTAGATGTGTCTGCAGATCACTTGGAGACGTTATCTTAAAAATCGCAACATTACACCGGTATGCCTTCAGGGTAATACATCATCAGGCAAATTATCCGTAAGTACCAATACTTGTTATCTTAAAGCAAACATGATTTTTGTCAAGCATTGGTGGGCGAGAGGTCAGCGATAGCTGCTTTGCAGGCAATTGTCCCAGGTAGTGGATTTGCTTCCTGGCTGATGCTATGACACATGAAAAAAAAATACAATATGATTACCCTTTTTTTTTTATCCAAATTAGCAGAATAGTAATCAAAAATATGTGCAATCAGAATCAATTAAATTACTTTTTTAAATTAGAAACATATATATAATTATAAGGACCTTTGAACTCAGAATTTCAAGTTTTCTAAAGCTATTTACTCCATCTTATAAAATGGGTACAAATGGTCACACACTTAAGAAAAAACTAAATAATCTTCAATATTATATAATACAAACAAAATATTCATTAATTAAAACCTATTGCAATAATAATATTATATATTTATTGTAGTTAGTTCAATGGTTATAAAGCTATTATATGTATGTATCCACTAAGTTAATTGAAATGTCTTTTTTACCTCTTTGTGAAGTGTAAATAAAAAATGCAGTATATATTTAATTAGTATAGATAACATTAACTTTCATTTCTGATACAGGTGAATAATTGGTTCATAAATGTGTTTAAAATTTTGTTTAGTTTATTTAGAATTTTATATATTAATATAAATTATTATCTTAAAAAAATTGTTTGTTGTAGAAGTTCATTATAAAGTATCAGCTATATCCAATAGGAGTAATTTTACTTTAAAGGTATTGTAAAAATATGCTAATATTGATATTTGTTTGATAAGCGTATTTTATTTATTTAAATACATTCTAAAATATATTTATAGCTAAGAAGAAAATGTTTATATAAATAATTAATTAGTCAAAGGGATTTAAAAGATTTACACTAGCAATAATGAATTATTATAATAAAATAGTAATAACAAAAGGAGAGAGCATAGAAGTTTGTTTGGGTTCACTTTCTTAACATTTTAAACTTTATGTTTTAAAATAGATTTTGTTTTGTTTAAAAATAATAATAAATAATACTGTAATGGTGTTATTTAATTGGAAAAGAGAAAAGAGATATATTATTTTAAAATATAATTTATTTAAATATATATATTTAGAATTTTATAACAATTATCATGTAAAAAAAATTTAAAACAGATGTAAGATGCTGAGGGAATATAAAACTTTTTGATTAGCAGAGCATGACTGCAGGAAACATTCAGTGGTTACTATTATTATTTCTTTACTTTGTTATCTAAGTAAGGATGCAAAATAGAAAGTTAGAAAAGATACCTTCAATTTCTTGAAAATGATTTCTTCTTTAGCAATTTTTATCTTATCATATTCATCTTGGGAAATAAATAACTATGGAGGAGTAAACCCTAGCCTTTATCTGCAGTCTTTCAGCTTCAAAAATCTATCACCTCATCAAAGCTATCTAGACAAGAGATCATCTAAAGGAAATCAACAAGTTTTAAAGAATCTATAACACTAATTGTTTATTTTTTAAAAAAAATTGGACTCTAAAGTAACAAACAAATTTGTAAGTCATTATTAAGATATTTAAAAAATTATTTGTTTATGAACATTTTTCAATATCAATAGAGCTCTATTGAATAATTATAATGACCATAGCAATAATAATATTTTATCTGTCAAATAATTTTCATCAATAGATCAATTAGTATAGACTTGTTAATGGATCACCATGCGATAAAATCTACAATTTAAAATCAATATTGCTGGGTGTCAATATTGTTTATTCTTATTGTTTTTAAAAATGTGTTTACTACTTAACTTGTAAGAAGAAAAAATTATTTAAATATTTTGTTTAAAAGCAATAATAATAATAATATTTACGCACCTTACACCAAACACTTTTTAGTAAAAATTTTTTTTTTGTATATGTACACACATAATCTGGTGTTTTGACTATCCTGCAGCCTTCCTCAGAAATGACACAGGGACAATTAAAATAAATAAAATACAATGAAAAATAAAAAATGTAAACAATAAAATTTAAGAAATAAAGAAATTTAACAAAACTATTTAATAAAACTAAAATAAATTAGATGTGATAAAATGAAATTAATATCAAATCAAATAAAACAATAAGAATACCAAACCTTCCATATAGTACTCTTATTAACAACATTTTTTAGCATATAAAATGATGATCATGTGATGTTTTCAAATAAAATAATACAGATTATATCAAATAAAATATACATTGAATTGAAATAAATAGATTATACAATGTGTATTGTTGTTTCTCTATATAATTATTCACAAACAGATATTAATTTAAATATATTACTTCATTTACTATTTTTAAGTAATCCCCTAATTATTATTATTCCTTATAAATTAAAATTTAATTTTATTATTCCCAAATTAATAAAATACTTATTATTTTATTTTTATATATTTCTCTGTTCAACATTAAGTCATTTACTAAAAATATTCTTTTTAACTTTAAAACATATATAATATCTATTGTTTTCTCATTCATTCTTTTGTTATTAATAATATGTTATAGTTATCTTTTTATTTTATAGCTAAAAATCATAAATAGTACTAACCCTTTAGCTTACCAACTCCTATTTAAATTCATTAAAAATTTCCAAAAAACATTTTGTTTTTGTTTTCAATAGTAGTAATAATTATTATTTTATGTTGATGATGATGATGTTCCAACAATATACTTTATCATGCAATAAATGGATTACATAAATTTTACAATGATTTTGCCAGGATTACTTTAACATGACCAGTTTAACAAGCAAGATATCAATTAGAAAAACAGCTTTGTTCAAATGTGTTTACAAATGATTGAGTTACAAACATAAATGAATACCATATAATTAAAGGGGATAAGATTAGGTGGAAATACTTCACAGTGTTTAGATATTTGCATTAGTAAATCATATATGATTTTTATTAATGATTATAGGGAACAGACAAGAAATATATTATATTAAAATGTTATGAGGGTTAATCGCTATTGTAGATTTAAGCTGTGGAAAGTAGGAGATTTGGATGGGGCAAAGAGAAAAGGGAAATAAAGTTCATATGTTTAGAATAAATGCTCCCATTTGACTGGTGACACTGGGAGTCTTGTGGCAAAGAAGCTGAGGAACTAAAAAAAACCTTCATTGTGGATAGCACAACACTGGAGTGAGTGAGGTTTGATGACAGTTAGTGATAAGGTTAAGTATATGCTCATTCTGAAGAAGCAAATACTGACAAGGTTGGTGGTTTATAGGTTTGATTGCTCTCTAAGGAATGACCATGTGGCCACAAAAAAGTCTAGGGGAGTTATGTTGCAATTTTATATTTTTATATTTTTTAATTGTAATAATTTCATTAATGGATGCCTTCTGTTGTTGTTGCCAAATACAAAGATGCAATGGGTGCACCAGGAAGCAAATAGGGTAAAAGAAGCTGCATGTGCTGTGACAATGTGTGATTTTTTTTAAAGGGCTGAATTATATGTTATATGGAGGTGAAGCGGTCACCAGTATGTGTTTAACATGATTTGTTATGTGGAGTTGACTGCTTGGAAGTCATTAAAGAGGTGTTGTTGAGTCTCTTCTGCTACTTGGCATAGTCCACTAAATGATGCAATAATAGAACAGAAAACCAAACATAGGAAATGGTGATCATGTGATGTTTTAAAGATTTTATTACCTTGTTAGGTTAGTTTTTGAATATTGTGAAGATGAAAAAACTGGAGCTAGATACTCTTGTTCCTTAAAAGTGAATTGTTATTACTACTACTATTATTATTATTATTATTATCATCATCATCATCATTATTATTTAATATTGACTAATTTTTGTTATTTGGATTGTAAAAAAAGGGTCACTGTTAGTCATTGAAGATTTGCATCATCCTGGCTTAAAATTTTCTACAGATATAAATTTTGTTAAAGCAGTTCATGTTAGACAAACATATAGAAATTATAAAGGGGATTATTGTTTGAGCCTTTATTATGATGTTTTGAATTTTGGATAAAGAGACAAAAATGATATTGATAGAGCAGTAGTAACCTTTAATGATGGTATGGTAAATATCATGAATTTATCATGAATAAATGGATAACTCTGTCTCAAACTAAAAATAGTAAAAATAAATATCCACTATATGACAAAAATCTCTCCATCATCTCCATTACTGTCACCAACATTACCCTATAAAGGAAAAATCATTACTCATTAGGTTTTCTACTTACTGGGTGGCAATGGTTTGAGCATATTTCCAATCTTATTTTACTCTTTAGCTAAAAATAACTAGATACCTATTTACTGATAATACTGAATGGTTTTCTGGGTTGATAACTAAAAAAAAAATTTAACCTGGTTGGAATCTGAAAAAAAAACTTTCACACTTGACTTGGATTCAAACCCTTTTCATAGGAATGACAAATAGATACATTATCGTTCTATCATGAGCTCTTAAAACCTAAGCATGTCTATTTAAACTGTAGTTATACTGAAGGTGAACAAAAATATAAAACTTTCTTTTTAATTCTGGAAGTTTACAAAATACTTCATTGCAATCTTTTTCAAAATCCCTATTCTCAAGGTCAGATTAACTTAATTAAATTTGTTTAATCTGGCTCAGAGGAAATATTACTTAAGAATGATGATATATTCTTGTTTGTGTATTAATATACGTATATGTTCACATCTGCGTGTAAATATGTGCACTTATATACTTATTTCGTACATTAAAGACTTATTTTATCTCTCTTTTTAAAAATCTCTAATGGTTTCCATTAACACAATTTTTTTTCCAATTCAATATTCTTCTTACAAATTCATCAACGTACAGTTCATTTATTTAGTGAGAACAACTTTTGCAAAATAAAAATAATTAATTCAGGTTCTTCGCTATTTTATTCATTCATAATTTAAAAAGAAAAAAAAATTAAGAAATGCATTCCACTTGATACTAAAACACATATTTTATAAATGGAAAAAAAGGAAAAGATTTTTCCCCTCAGAACTCCATTAAATTTATGGTTAGACAAATGTTCTTAACAACCAGTTAAAATAATTTGAAGCTAAAAGGTGACCAGAGTTTCAACGCCATTACCAGGTTAAACTTTAGTAGATGACCGGTTAAAATAATGTATTACGTAGTTTGTGTACTAATGACATAATTATTAAAATTTAAAACAGACAGACATATACATTTTTAGTTCATCTCTTTGATGTAAAACTTTAAAAGTTAGAGAATTGATTTTTCTTAATTATTTGAAAAACTTTGTCATTAATGTAATAACTCCATAAAAATGTACATTAAGGATAGCTTAACCCTTTATGATCGTTATTTTTTTACAATTAAAAAAGAGAACATATTTGATTCATTTTCGAAATAAGTAGCGTAAGCATTTTACTTCTCCCTAAAAATATTTATGCAAATATATATATATTTTAAAAAGGATTATTGCTAAGAAAATTGGTCAACAAAATGGCAATATTATATATGGAGAATATTTGCATATAAAGATTGGAATCACTCATCTTATCAAAAACCACGATTTTAACAATTCATTAGCTGAGAGATTGATGGTTAAGCTAAAAGCATTTAGGTCATTTTATTGGAAATGAAAATGTAAATCTAAAGTTCAAGTCCTTTAAAGGAAATTATTAAATCTCAGTGTTTAATTTAAAAAAATTATGTAAGCCTTTGTAATAAAGAAAACTCAGTCCAATTTAAAAATGTCAATGCTAGACCTATTTTATAAAAAGAATACTAAGCCAAATTACTTCGATATTTAAATTAAATCACCCAATAAAATGTGTATGTGGGGTTTTTTACTTTCTTCGTAAAATTTAAAATATAGGCATTCTTATATCTGAAATATAATTGTAAGTATAGAAGATTTGAACTCAGACTTTTAAGCAACATTCAATTATCCACACTATCTCATACTACTGGCACACATGACCACACACATGTAGAAAAGATAAATAACCACCAATATCCGTATTTCATGCTGAACCAGCACTCATCAATTGATCCAAATTATCATCTCCCACGCATATATATATATATAATCAGTGCTCAGTTTATATTAAGATAAATCTTTATACTTTAATGGACAGGCTTCGATCTACTCCAACCTCCAACTCTTCAGCCATCCATATCATTGAAAATCTGATGATAGAATGCCCAAATCCCACGCTAAAGTAAAATGATCCAAAGATTCGCAACAAAAAAAAAGTATGATTTTATTTTTAAAAAATTGTTTCAGAAACTTTAGGATTTAAATCAGCTATATTTCATAAACTGATAGCTCAGAATTTAATTTCAATATGTTTCTCCTGTCTCTAAAAAATGTTTTAACCCTTTTTTATAATAATCGTGTATCTAACTTTTATTTTGTTTTCTAATCCAGTGAATTCTATAAAATTTTGTAAATAAAAGTTATTAATCAGAAGATATGGAGAAGAGCAAAACCAAACCTACCTTTTATAATTATGCAGGTATAAAAAAAGGCATATGGCTTTATTTTTTGGGAGTTTATAAGAAGTTCAACCACCAGACCTGTGAGTTCCAGAATCAACCCTGGGACCTTCCAATCCCAAGTTGGATACGCTTTACCAATTGCCCCAAAGCATGCAGGGTATTAAAAGACTAATGACTTTATTTCTCAGAAGTTCATAAAAAGTTTGATCCATAGGACTGTGAGTGCCAGAATCATTCCTGGAATCTTCCAATTCCAAGTTGGAAATGCTACTAACTATGCTAATGGCACAGGGCATTACTGTAGTAAACACCAAGGAATATATAAAATCAGTCAGCACCAATTCCATGAACACTGAAATTCCTGGATGTCCACCTTTCAAGAATTTCAGTGAGAACAATATCTGTAAAATCATTTACTCATAACTCTAATATAGTAGTCAATTGAAGATAAAATTTAGAATTTTTAAAGCAGAAAAGTATTTTTTCACGCAAGCTAAAAGATGTTTTTTTTTAATATCTAAGATATAGCCAATACATCTATATAAGAAAAATTTTAAGTGCTTTAAGTAGAACATAAAACAAAGAGTGAAATCAATAAAACTTTCATTAATCAGCAGTTAGCTAATCTGATTAAAATAACTTAAAGCTGTTTACTTCTGTCTAAGATATTATAACATGTTTAAAAGCCTTTTTCTTGTCTGTTCAAATAGACTAAGTGCAAACATTTTATATATTATGCAATGAATAGCTTTTCTAAAAAACAATTACACAAAACACATACTTAATATAAACATTGAGGATTTCCAATTCCTCTACAAGCTTTATGATAAATGCTTGGCCAGAGTCAGCACTTAAAATGGTTCTGGCTAAGCATGTATCATAAAGCTTGTAGAGGAATTGGCAATCCTCAATGTTTATAGCTTACAAGCTTAAGAGATAGGGTCATGTGATCTATGACTCTTATTTTGACTATTTATAGTCTCTGCCTTAAGTCTTAAGCAATTTTATATTGCTAAGACTATTAATATATGGTATGGCTGAAGATTTATTGGCCCCATATAGCTATTTGAGTTGGATAGCTGGGTTTGAAGACATGTAGATGTCTGAAATTTTCAGATTTTCCACTCAATAGATAACTTTTAGATAAGTGCTTGGCTTTTGGGTTGGTATTTTTAGATCTAGTGTCTGAACCTACCCTGACACCTCTCTGAGGAGTGCCAAAGCATGAAACCATGGTCAGGGGTTTGGGGAAGGATTCCTGACAGAGATATTTTAAATGCTGGCTCTGGCTAAGCATTTATCATAAAGCTTGCAGAGGAATTGGCAATCTTCAATGTTTATAACTGACAAGCTTAAGAGATAAGGTCATGTGACTATGACTCTTATTTTGACATACTTAATATATCTTTGGACTTTTATTAACAAGTCAAAACATATTATATCTTTTTTTACTGAATGTTAATTATACTGAATGATAATAATACCTTAAGGAAGAGTACATTTTTAATAAGCATTTTGATTTTAATGTAATTAATAATAATATCTTATGACATATATTCAGTTTATGAAAATACAAAGATGAGTTTTGATATATATTTTTAACTACTCTTATGAACTTTAACTCTTTCATTAAGACTTAATTTAATCTGAAACTATAAGAAATTTTATAAACTACTCCAGGAATAAAATTGTAATTACTTAACTGTTTTAAACTATTTAATAATGAATTTAAATTCAGGCCTTTCTTCCAAGCCATTTTCATATCATCCAATAATAAATATTCTTATAAATCAATTTACTAATTGATAACTTATATGACAAAAAAATAAACTCTTTATTCTCATTAATACTTAAAATTTATTATTAACATATTTGTAGACATTTTTATTAAATATAATATTCCTAATAAATTCAAGATTATATTGTAACAGCCATATCTGTACCTTCATGCAACAAAATTGAGAGTTTTGGTCAATTATACCAAGGCTAATCTAGATGAGGATTTGAGACCTCAAATCTGACTGCACCTCAGCTCCTTCACCAACACTCCCTGTCTTACTACCCTATGAAAAACATATATGAAGTCACACTCACAACCTCTTAATTCCCATGCTGACAGTAGCAAAGGGTGGAGTGAGAGACTTGAGAAATAATTCTAAACATTTGCACACACACAACTTATGGCTGGTTATATAATGCATATAATAATTATTATGGAAAGTGATTCAATATAAACAAAGTAAATAAGACCACATGTTAATATATTTAAAATGATTTAATGTTGTTCAAAACACAAACAACAACAATTAAATGTTCTGGATATTCCATTCACAGGTGGGGTGGTGAATATATGAACTACAAGTTCTGCAATCAATTGTACTTAGTCATAATCATTTTATTACAGTGTTTATAAATTAATAATCATTTCTACATCTATAATGATGCCTAAATTATGCTCTGCCATTCCTACTGGGTTTGCTAAGGGTTAAAAGAGAGTGTCAACTGTTTATAATGTGTACCTAATCTTATTATTATGTAATGAGCAGTCAATGTGCTCTTTATGCAGATATTATTATATAAACTAGATCTGAGCTGCAGATCAATGCTGAACAATTAATGTAACAGCAAGGGAACTGGCATTTTGTAGCATAACTTCTGAGACTATGGTACTACACAAGTTACATCAGAGATGCGGCTTGAATATGCCCTTACTCATGAGATTCAGTAAAGATCACTTGGTTCTCAGATACCAGATGCTTGCTATATGTGAACATTTAGTTTGGATGATCGAACAGCCTTAATATATGATGCTGGATACCAGTCTTCTAATTATGTAAGAAGTAATGGGAATGACTCTTAAAACCATTAGCCCATTCAAGAGAGGGCTGTCCGAACTAGGGATAATAGGATGGCCCTTAAAACCAGATCCTATCTTATTTATTATATAATAGCAAGGCGTAATGGACCAAAGTGCTTCATAAAAGCCCATTCTCAATGCTTTCTAAATATTAATTATTAAAGTTAGTAAAGCATGAAATCTATAGTTTCATTCTGCGAAACTACCCTACGCCAGTTAGGTGAATTAGCATACTTAAACTGTGCTAAAAAGAAATTTATTAAAATGATCTAGTTTACCAATTAACCTACATAGTCTATGGAAATAAACTAAGGGGGACTAAAGCATATTTGGGACTTAAACTTTGCTAATTATTGACAATATGCTTTAAAATGTCACTCTTGCATATTTAACTAAACAGACCTTTAATAAGCAAACCTGGATGAAATATTAAGTTAAACATAGCAGCTTAAATAATATATATATATATATATATATATATATATATATATATATATATATATATATATATAAGAGTAGATCTTCAGACCGGAGATTTAGAAATATGCCAAAAGCAGCATGAGTTAATTTACTTCAGAACAAAAGCGTCTCTTTATGTTTATAATAATTAGTAATCTCCATTCTGAAGGCATAGCACAAATTAATAAATGCATTGTAATAATATATATATATTGAAGCTAGACACATGGAATATATATATATGTCTGCTTCACCATTCACTGTGGTTTAACTAAAGACCCAGAGTTCAACCACAAATGAATGTAAACTAAATGTAAAGTAGAAAAATTTACGGAATGTCCTTTTAATTTCAGAAAATGAAATTGAAAGATTTTATTTTTAGATAATGAAATAAAAATTCCTAGAGCTCACCAAGGAGATTAATTAGAAAATTAGAAATAATAAAAAAAAATAATTAATTAAAAGAAACCCACTGTAATTAAAAAAATAAGATAGAGAACAATGGGCGTTGGAATGCAAGATGCCCAGCAAGTTGCGTAGATAGAGAGATTTAGTTACTTTTCTGCACGGTCTTTGCCTGAGTCAGTTCAACTAGAAGGACTAGGGAAATATCACCAGATATTTAGTGAAGAAGAATATAATCAGCTTGTGTGTAAAAGTTCTCGCAAAGAAGAGTATATTAACCACAAACCTTTAAAGAAATTTTAGAGAAAGAATTTTTTGCGTGCTGTAATGGAAATGGCTGAGTAGACCTCTCTCTCTCATCGTTTTCTGAGTTGCTGAAACTTGGGAATGACTTAATATCAAAATGAAAAGTCGGTGTTAGAACATTTTCCTTCCGACCAAATGCCTGCTGCCAGACATGGATCATGAACTGCACTAAAATCTACATAAGACTATCTCATTAAAAAAAAAACATATGCATTTCCCATTTACCGGTAATATAAATCATTATATTGGTGTTTGTTATATATTTAAATGTTTTCATTAACAAAAACGTTATATGTAACTTTTTGTTTTATTATATATAATGTATTTGTGTGATTAATTAATTTTTAAAGCGTTTTTTTTTTTAAAAGGGCAGAATAATAAAATATTCTGTCATTATTCTTGTATAAACATTACAAGCATAAAGCTAAACTAGTCAATATAAAATCAAAACTGCCCCAAATGCAAAATTAAAACAGACCAGCATAAAAATATTAAAACACAACCTAAGGTTTCACTGCTACAAGCAGACTTTTCAAGTGTAAAGAACTACAAAAACTACACAATATATATATATATATATATTAAAAACTACCCACAAATCCATTCACTTCCCATCTACCCTTAATATTAAAAGAACTCTTAAATAAGTTAATTGCTTCAGAATAATACATTTTCAATAATAAAGACTTTAATTCTTCTTTTGATTTCATTTCTCTCAAAGAAGACAACCTTAGCTTCATCAAAATCAATAGTGTGGCCTGTATCTTTTTCATGGACATACAAAGCAGAACTAAGATATCTATTTTTAACTCTACTTTTATGAACCTTTATTCTTTCATTTAAACTTGAACTACTCTGACCTATGTAAACCTTCTTACAATAAACAAGGAATAAAATATACTACACTAGGAATAGTCTTTCTATCAAAAACTTCTTTTGTATTATTTAATAAATTATTCAATGTAACACCCCTTTTCCAAGCAATTTTCTTATTTCCAAACATTTCTACACACAATTTTATAAGAAGACAATTTAAATGGCAATGAAATAAAATCATATTTTTCTTTAACCTTTACATCCTTACAAATATTACTATTAAATAAAATACTTTTAACAAATTTATCAGAGTATCCAACACTCGAGTAATCTTTATAAAATTGATATTTCTGAAACAAAGCTACCCCACTAGAATTATTTAATTTAATATTTCTATGACAATAATTCCTTAAAGCAGCTACTTTATGAGATACAGACTGATAGCTATCAGGTTTAATTATAGATCTTAATTCTTTACTTTTAACTAAATGACTGCACAATAAACAATTAGTTTCTACATTTCTAATCACCAAAAGATCTAAAAATTTTAACTTACCAAAATATAACCCCCCTCCTTCTAACACAAATTTTATAGAAGGATCAAAACAATTAAACTCATTTACAAATTCCTTCAATTTATCATTCTCAACTACAAATAAACAATCATCAACATATCTGACAAATAATTTTACATAAAACTAATATAAACTGAACATACTAAAGGAGAAATAATATAACCTATTATCCAACCTTCCTTAATCTTATAAAAATTACCTTTATAAGTAAAATACATAGAATCTTCCAATAACAAAAGCAAATCTTTAATTACCTTAATTTTATTTTTTGATAAAGAACTTTTCTTAATCAATACAGACAAAAGAACATCAATACTGCTTAACCTATTAACAGACTGATACATATTTTCAATATCTAAACTTCCAAATACCCAATTACTTTTCATTTTAAAATTATTAATCTTATCAAAAGCCTCAAAAGAAGAAGAAACTGTGTACTGACCAAAACCAACAAATTGTTTTAAAAAATTATTCAAGAACCTAGAAATACCCTCTACAACACTACCTGTAAAATCAAAAATAAATCTTAAAGGAAAACCATCTTTATGAGTTTTAATATTCACAAATGTCTTAGCTGATGTAAAATCATTAGGATAGCATTTTAAATAATCTATTCTATTAAAAAATTTTAAATTAACCATTTTCTTCATAATATCTATCAATTTTCTTTTAATCAAATTACCTGGATCTTTATCTAACAACATATATTTAGCATTATTTAATTCTCTATCCATTTTCTCTTTGAATTCATCTCCTTTCATAATAACAAACCTACCAGCTTTGTCTTCACGAGAAATGATTACATCATTAGCAATTAACCCATTCTTAAGATGTTTAATCTCAGCAGGATTAATAACAAATTTTTCTTTCCTTTTTAAACTTTTATTCAAAATCGATTGAATACCAACTTTCTGCTCATCACTCAAATTACTAGATTCAATAGACGAAATTGTATCAAAAACTATATTTTTTGAATGAAATGGAACAAAATTAGGGCCTTTACCAAGAATATCTAATTCTCTATCATTTAACTTTAAATCAGAAAGATTAACAACTCTATCCTCAGAAACATTATTCTCATACCCTTTATCACTACAATAAATTTTATTAACTTTCCCAAACAACCACTTTAATTTTCTTTCATATTTTTTACAATAGAAATTTGACCTATTCTTTCTAAATTGTCTCATAAAAAAATTCAAAATTGAATAATTAAAATCTTGCCTCCTTTCTAAATAATATCTATTCTTTTTATATAGATAAATAAATTTATAAAACTTTACAAAAGTATCTTTTAAAAAACTATTCAATATATATGTTTGTAATTTAAAACCTAAATTCCTATTTTGAAGCAACTTTTTATTTTTACTAAAATTAATAACACAGCACCTAGGAAAAACACTAAATTCCCTACATTTTTTAACAAAATAAATCTGCCATCGTAAAGACTCTATCCTATCACTCGATCTAGACAAATTTTTAATCCTTCTAATATCATTAAATGGAAAATTATTAAAAACTAAACTCCACAAACCCATACTAAAAAAACCCAATTACCAATGCCCTTATAAATTAAAACCCAATAAAAACATACACACACTTCTATATATATATAACTAAATAAACACAAATATACTCTTTCAACGCAAACTCAAACAACAAACATAATATACATAAATGACATTCAAATATATCAATAATTAAAAACAAAAATTATATCAATAATAAAATGTCAATAATTAATATCAATAATAAAATATCAATAATAAAAGAAAAAAAAATCTTTACACTATATCAGCAAAACTACTCTTAAACGCAAAAAAACTCATTAAAATGTAAACATTACAAGCATAAAGCTAAACTAGTCAATATAAAATCAAAACTACCCCAAATCCAAAATTAATCCAGACCAGCATAAAATAATATTAAAACAC
Organism: Epiperipatus broadwayi; assembly: GCA_028023455.1. Classification (NCBI taxonomy): domain Eukaryota; kingdom Metazoa; phylum Onychophora; class Udeonychophora; order Euonychophora; family Peripatidae; genus Epiperipatus; species Epiperipatus broadwayi. The sequence continues at coordinate 1,026 of JAQFVV010008569.1, read as the reverse complement.
AACCTAAGTTTTACTGCTACAAGCAGACTTTTCAAGTGTAAAGAACTACAAAAACTACACAATGTATATATTAAAAACTACCCACAAATCCATTCACTTCTCATCCACCCTTAATATTAAAAGAACTCTTAAATAAGTTAATTGCTTCAGAATAATACATTTTCAATAATAAAGACTCTTTAATTCTTCTTTTGATTTCATTTGTCTCAAAGAAGACAACCTTAGCTTCATCAAAATCAATAGTGTGGCCTGTATCTTTTTCATGCAGTCATTTAGTTAAAAGTAAAGAATTAAGATCTATAATTAAACCTGATAGCTATCAGTCTGTATCTCATAAAGTAGCTGCTTTAAAGAATTATTGTCATAGAGATATTAAATTAAATAATTCTAGTGGGATAGCTTTGTTTCAGAAATATCAATTTTATAAAGATTACTTGAGTGTTGGATACTCAGATAAATTTGTTAAAAATATTTTATGTAATAGTAATATTTGTAAGGATGTAAAGGTTAAAGGAAAATATGATTTTATTTCTTTGCCATTTAAATTGTCTTCTTATAAAATTGTGTGTAGAAATAATATATTGTTTGGAAATAAGAAAATTACATTGAATAATTTATTAAATAATACAAAAGAAGTTTTTGATAGAAAGACTATTCCTGGTGTAGTATATTTTATTTTTTGTTTATTTGTAAGAAGGTTTACATAGGTCAGAGTAGTTTGAATTTAAATGAAAGAATAAAGGTTCATAAAAGTAGAGTTAAAAATAGATATCTTAGTTCTGCTTTGTATGTCCATGAAAAAGATACAGGCCACACTATTGATTTTGATGAAGCTAAGGTTGTCTTCTTTGAGAGAAATGAAATCAAAAGAAGAATTAAAGAGTCTTTATTATTGAAAATGTATTATTCTGAAGCAATTAACTTATTTAAGAGTTCTTTTAATATTAAGGGTGGATGGGAAGTGAATGGATTTGTGGGTAGTTTTTAATATATATATATATATATATATATATATATATATATATA
>JAQFVV010008568.1:0-27579 GCA_028023455.1 Epiperipatus broadwayi | reverse complement strand
TGTAACAAGCACAGACAACGTTACATTGTTTTTTTATTATTAAACATGTTCGCATTTAAAAATTTTCTTTAAGAATTAAAAATTGAAATTAAATATCATCTTAAACTCGTATATATAAATCGCACAGATAAAAAAAAAGAATTATTGAAATAAAACTTTATTAAAAATAGAAAGGTATTTTAAAAACAAAAACCTAAAAAGATTTAGAGATAAAAATATATCTTTAATCTTGGAAAACACATTAATTAATCAGAAATGGAAATGATTGTTTTAATTAGTTAAATGTAAACCAGCCTTGGGCATTTAAATGTAAAAACATCGGTCAGATAGGAAAACAATAGAAACTTTTAGCAAATAAAAAGAAATCCCTATGGAATCAGACCTCAGCAAAAGGACCATCGCATCGATGACATAATGTAAATTCAATCCTTCAAATTAATATAAAAGGATAAGTTTGAAAATTATTAGTTATTGATTATTTACGATGTGACAGATATGTGTTAGTGCGGAAGTGAAGGAGAAGGGATTGAAAAGACGCACTCTTCAATCCCTTCAGTTTTGCCAAAGAAAGAAAGAGAAATGAACTATCGTTTTCTATATTGAGGACAACTAAACTAAAAAACCTCCGAATGAATAAATAAAACAACGGTTTAAATGGGTATCAATCTTTTTAGGACGGCGTGGGAACTCACGTTCAAATGGCAAGGAACATATAAAGATTAACTGTCTAAAAACCGTAAGAACTTTATAATTTATGAACATTAAATTAAAAACTTTCCATATATAAAAAATACAAATAGAATCCTATCTGACCAATGTAAATTAATATTAATAATGTTATTTGATATTTTTTTATTATTTAAAATCATTTCCATTTATTTATTTTTTGTTCTTTAAGTTTTATTATGATTTCTGTTTTCCGTTAAGTTAAATTATATAAATGTTAAACTTAAGTCGGGCGTGAATGGCTGTATAGATTTGTAAAGTTATATTAGGGGAGGGTAATCTTAGGTTATTTGTTTCATGGTTAAATTGGGTCAATGGATTGGATATATTGGTGTAATTTAGTAGATGTAGTACAGATTCGCTACGGGCAGAATCGCTTCATATGCCGCACACACCTGTTTGCCTATGGAAGAAATTATAAGTCAGATACCGCAGTTCCTTTCTATGGAGTATTTTGTTTTATTGCTCTTTTTCACAGATAGATGTAATATTCCTATCTGATGAGAGGCAATTTCTTCTCTTAACTTTTTGTGCTGCCGTATTTTATTACATTGAATACATCGATATATCAGATGAATTGATGCCAGTTTGACTACAAATTTTAGCCTAAGGTTAAATAGGGATAGAATGTTTATTCTCAAATGCAAATCTATGTAGTCTATTCATACTCGACACTAAATAAAAATGCATTAAATTTAAGTTGTTTATAGACGTTTGCATGGATTCGTTATCGGTTAATTATGTTTTGGATTTCATATTTGATCAAAATATATAGACATTCGATAAATAATGATACCTCACGGTGAGTATCTAAAATGTATTTATTCGGATGTCTTTTAAGTTATTGGTGACAATGCAAGTATCTTATGGTGAATACTATTGGGTTACTTATAAATTTCCCTCTGCAATTGTCAGTATCAATGATTTTATATTTTGATCATTTACGTTTATTTTGAAATGTTTTTAACTGTTGAAATCTATGTAACCGATCTATATGCAACATATTAAAACAAGCGTTTATAATCTCATCTGTGCGAACTTAATTAAAATGTAAACTTATAATATAATAGAAATTAAAATGTAAATTAAAATTCAAAGTAAAGTTAAAAATAATGTTAGATGTTAAAATGTAAACTGATACTAAAACAATTTTCAATCTTATATATATGTGCATAAATAAATGTTTGTGTGTTAATTTCTGGCAGTGGCTTATTTTATTCTTTTTTATATATATACTCTTATATTATATTATTAAATCTTTGCTATTCCACTGATCTAGTGACATGGGCTAACGACCGGATGCAAAATATATAAAGAAAAAAAAATTTTTTTTTGACTTACGTATCTGCCTACTCTATAAATTTTTCTAGGTTCAAATGCCTAGATGGCGCCCTGTAGTGCAGATATCTTTAGTCTACCTTCTCCGGCTTGTTACAATATATATATATATTGCTTATTGCTTATAAAGCTCTGATAAAGACTGTTGGACAGTCAAAACTGTAAGGAAAATAATGTTGTTTAAGAAAATTTGTTTGCATTGAAATGTATATGAAAAAAGTATTAGAAGAAATATATATATCAAGATATGAAGATATGCAAAGAAAGTAAAAGAGAATAATATTATCTTATGAATTTTTTTGAGTATACTATTCTTTGAGAGAATGATATCTCTATTGTAATCTTTGTCTCTATTTTTATATTAATTTTCTATTGTTGTTGCATATTATCCATGATCTAAAACATGATATACACAAATCTTCACTTTGGTGAATATGCTATTCAATATACAATGAATTTGTTTACTTTTATCTATGAAGATTTTATTATCTAGTAAAAAAAAATATTTGTAAAAATTAAGTTGGGGTTTGTTTATAATTGAGGAATTTTTTAAAAATAAAACTAAGCTTTATTTTTATAGTTTTATTTTTATTGCACTACATAAATTGTTTGTAACAATCTTTAATAACTATTAAAACAGGCAAAACTCACTATACCTATTGCCACACACAGCAAGCTAGAGTAATCAATGGATGTCAGAAGGCTTGTGCATAAAATCCCCATCTAGTGGCTACTCATCCAATATCCCCAGACTAGTTTCTGGCTTGTGGTCTTCATCAGTGAGGAGCCTTGGATCTGAGAGCACTGCACCTAGATCGCATAAAATCCCCATCTAGTGTCTACTCATCCAATACCCCCAGACTAGTGTCTGACTTGTGGCCTTTGTCAGTGAGGAGTCTTGGATCTGAGTCTGGGGATATTGGATGAGTAGGCCACTGGATGGGGATTTTGTGTACAAGCATTACGGCATCCATTGATTACTCTAGCTTGCTGAGTGTGGCAATACTTATAGTGAGTTTTGCCCATTTTAAGAACAGTTATAAGAAAGCATAAAAAATGGTGATCATGTGATCTTTAATAATAGAGATAATGTTTTTATTAATAAGCTGAATTTACTTTGTAATAAGCAATCTTTTATAGTAAATCTCTTTTAAAATCTAGTTGTCAGTTTTTGCTACAAAAGGCAACTGGACTTCATGGAAAGTTATCCATATTTGTAAACAATATTTTGGTTAATATTTTATAGTAATTAATATCTCTCTATAATTGCACTTTATGCACATGTAATGAAGCTATATAGTGTACTAATTAATAATCTTAATTAATCATCTGATCACTTTCAGGAAGTCTAAGTTCCCATAATCATATCTCATTATCAACTGAGAAATGCTTGTAATAAAGCCTTATATAAATTTATGCAAATTAACTATGGCGTCCATTTTTTGGAAATGCAGAAGCAAGCTTCTCTTATTTATAGCTATGGAATCGCTTAATATATAGCAGGCTTCTTTGACCTTGCATTTAACATCATTTAATTTGGGTGAAGGCATTGCACTTTCTATTATCAAAGGTAAAGTATTACGTTATAAGAATTCTAGTTCTCGCAGCATACTTTAATGACTAAACCTTATAGGGATTAACATATTTAGCATTATTAAGCTTTTTTCACACAATTTACAAAAATATATTAAATTTATTTTTGAATTGCTTCCTATTTTATTCCATCATGGTAATTTAAATCTGAAAAATATTTGAGTTCTATGTGACTGAGAAAAAGAAAACGTGTTTCACTTCTCAAGATACCTTCTTCAAAGCATATGTTTATGTAAAACTGAACCAATATTTAATTTAATTTTTGTTTGAAATTATTAATTTAGTTTTATTTTAGAATTAGCATTTTTGATGACTATATGGCCATGTAAATAAAAAGGTAAAAGGCTTCTTTTAAATATCCCACTGCAGGGCAAATATCTCTCCATCAATTTCTTAAAAATGTGCATAGAAGGAACTTAGCTTTCCAACACGGATCAGTGATAAGGGTTTTATCATTTTTCCATCCTTGTTTTCCTTTTAAAATAAGAGTAGCTAAAAACCTGTTTTTAATCATTAATTGGATAGTTGGGTATAAATTACCTACCTGAAAAAACTTAAGCCTGATGTCAATCCATATCATAGTATTATCAGTCAGCTGTGCTAACCATTATCATATGAGATCTATAGACTGTTCTATAAAATTTTAATAAATATAAAATCTCTTTTATGCCTTAAAATATATTCCCAAGATTATTCATTCTTACCTCTGAATGGAAACAAAATAAATTTGTTGCCACTTTGATGATTAAATGTCATTTTATCTTAGGAATAACTGGATATATATATATATATGTGTGTGTGTGTGTGGGTGTGTGTGATAATATAATTCGATGTCTATATTTCTTCATTTCAATACCCATAATCTTATAATTGAATATTTATAAATACAGTAATTAGATATATGTAAAGTATAAATAGTTAAAATAAGAGTCATGGATCACATGACCCAATTCTTTTAAGCTTGTAAGTTATAAACAATGAGGATTGCCAATTCCTCAACAAGCTTTGTGATAAATGCTTAGCCAGAGAAAGCATTTAAAATATCTCTGTCAGAAACCCCTCCCAAACCCCTGATTATGGTTTCATGCTTTGGCACTCCTCAGAGAGGTTCCAGGGTAGGTTCAGACACTAAATCAAAAACACCAACTCAAAGTATAACTTTAAAAATTTTATCCACTTAGGAACACTTTCAACTATGTCAATTAACACTTTGAAAGGCAAACCTTCCCACAATTCCAAGATCTTAACATTTGCTGCCTGTCTGTTAATTAAGTCTTGTTGTATTTGTATATTAGCGTAGATTCCTTTATTTTCCTTTTGTTATTATTTTTGTTATTTTTTTCATAATAATAATAATAATGTAAAAATATTGCAAATTGAAACAAAAAGAAAATAGAGGAAGCTATGCTAATATACAAATACAAACAAGACTTAATTAACAGACTGGTGGCAAATGTTAAGATCACTGAATTGTGGAAAGGTTTGCCTTTCAAAGTGTTAATTGACAAAGACTACGAGGATAGTCGAAAGCTTCTAAGTGGATAAAATTTTTAAAGTTATACTTTACATATATCTAATTACTGTATTTATAAATATTCAATTATAAGATTATAAGAAAAGAGTGGTAAATAAAGCATTGTGTAACAGTAGTAAAGTGCTAAATAAATAATCACCAATATACATATTTCATACTAAACCAGCAATCATCAGTTGGTCCAGATTACCATTGCTACACATATATGCTATAAGTGCTCAGATACATATTAAGATAGCCCATCCTTATAATTTAATAGACAGGCTTCAATCTACTCCACACTCCAACTCTTCAAGCGTCCACCCAATTGAAAATCTGATGATGAAATGCTCAAAGGCCACCCTGAGGCTGAAATTCTTGTCACACCCATGTTGACCTAAGGTCAATATGAACCTTCATGTACAGGACATAATCCATTTAATACATATACAAGGGATGGGCAGACATGTCTACTATATAAAACTGAAACACACATGCTCATTATATACCTGTGCCTATATATGTAAAATGGATTATGCTCTGTACAATGAGGGTTCAGATTGACCTTAGGTCAACATGGGTGTGACAAGAATCTCAGCCTCAGGATGGCCTTTGAACATTCCATCATCAGATTTTAAATTGATAGATGGTCGAAGAGTTGGAGTGTGGAGTAGATTGAAGCCTGTCCATTAAATTATGAGGATTGGCTACCTTAATATATATCTGAGCACTTATAGCATATATGTGTAGAGATGGTAATCTGGCCTAACTGATGATTGCTGGTTTAGCATGAAATATGTATATATCATTTCAATATATATGTGTTCAAGTGTATCAGTGTTATGAGATAATGTGGAGAGTGGTGGGTCATGTGAAACTCAGTGCTCATATGGAGTAGTCAGTCATTATCAGAAGGTAGGGTTATATTTCATCTTTAAATGGAACATAATACTGTCATCTTCATTGATAGTTCTGGGCTAGAATGAATTACTACTGCTTTTATAGCAGTTAAAGGTAAGATGTCACGTGATAAGTTAACATGATACGTGATTTTGTATACATACCCTGTTACTTAAATTACTCAGCTTGACTGTGAGCAAAAAAAAAAAAATTGATATATAAACTTACTAATAATAAAAATAATTAAAAAATATATCTGAGATAATTTTTAGAATACAGTACTTAATCAACTTGACTATTGTTATATTTATTAATAGCTTAAAGTATCCGTTTTTTTTTTTTAAAAAAAATACAAAATAAAACATTATGATCAATTATTAAAATGTTCTTTAGTATAAATGATGTTAAATGATTAATGCTTTCTACCTACGTAAATTATTTTAACATTTCGTCTTTTATTAAAAAAAAAAACTCTAGTCAAGCGTTGGTGGCCGAATGGTCAGCACAGCCGCCTTACAAGCAGTTGTCGCGAGTTCGCTTCCCGGCCGATGCTTTGACACATGAAAAAAAAAAAAAAACTCTTTACTAAAACGTGTACTCCATATATCTATCAAATATCTAAACTCAATATATGTTAAATTTTCTTGATCAACTATCTCTACTAAAATTTATCTAACCATTGAGTCATGATTTTTTAGCTGGAGAAACTTGTCTGTGTGTTTGTTTTAATTGCTGATATATATTTTCCACAATCGATTTTTTTTTTTTTTTGCAAAAAAGTACCTTTTCTTTCCGCGTAGTTGAATATTTCTAGAACTAGTTAATTTATTCTTCAGATGCCTTTAGATGAGAGAGACTTATATTTCATTTTTTTTATAAATCACATATTATTTTTAGTAAGAGCATAAAAAAGCGAATCTTTCATCTGCTCATAATGTAATTTTTTCACCCTTATTCACTCAGTACTTCAAAATCATCAGAGAAACTTTTTTAAAATTTCACTTTTCATCGTAGCCGGACAAAGATTTATTTATTTATTTTTTTGGTCAGGTTTTTTTTTTTCTTAAAATAATAAAAAAGTTTATTTCTAAAACAACAGAAATTGAGAATTTTTTTTTTAAAAAAAGCTTACGAATTGAACAGAAAATAATTGCAAAAAGTAAAAACGTTATCAGAAGTGTGATTATATGTGTACAGAGATTCTAATTTGATATATATATTGAAGAAGTTGAATTTCTCACTGATAGGATAAGCAATATTTTCCCCACGAATCTACCAAAAATTACTTATAAATTTATTTAACGCACATTGATTACGTAAGTAATATTTACTAAGGCAATAAACCTTTAAGCATGTCCCTACCTTTGCATTTTCAAGCGCACATGCTCAAAAATTAATGTAATTACAAACAAATAAAATAGACAAATTATTATATAGTTTATCAATTTAATTTCTATTTTGTAAATATTTTTCGTCTTCGTTGTTATTAGCATTGAAATCGCATTATAAAATGTGAATTGCTTATTTGGATTTTTGTAACCATCTTAATAGTCACGGCTTTAAATATTAGATATTTGGACATTGTTAAATATATATTATCTTCCAAACTAATGTAAATTTAATGCAGACATAGCCATTTTCAGAACATATTTTTCTAGCTACCTCGTTAATTGCTACCAATTTTAATACGCTAAAATTTCCCACTTCTTGTACTTTAATATTACTTTAGAAAATTGTTATTAGATGTCTTATATAAACCTTGGAGTTTTTTCACTGAAAATTTAACTTTATTTGTTCAACCTTTTCCCATTCTTTTATAAACTTTTAAGTTAATTCTATAACATTAACAGTTTCACATTGCTAACCTGACATCTGCTTTTGCTATTGTATTAAGAAAAACAGAGTTGCAATTTTTTTTTTTACTATAATCCAACAGTAATGGCATTGTCAGCTGGTGTTTCTTCCACACATTTATTTTATGGTCCCTGATGAAGATAATATCAAAACCCAGAAATTTCTTCTCTTTTATAATCTCCTTACAATCTATTTAATATCTTAATTATTTCATAGAAGATCTTATAACAGTTTAGAATTTAAGTTCTAAATAAAGTGGATTTTTTTAAAAAAATAACTTAGTAAAATCAGAATTTTTCAAGAGAATAAATATCAGTAATTTTTTTTTAAAAGGAAAGAATCTACTTTTCATTATACTATAAATGAATAGAACATAATCTATGATAGTAATGTTTAAACATGCATAAATGCTGAAAATTTGATAAACATATGCATTTCTTTTAATCCTTTAAACTCCAGAAAGAATTAAGCTAAATTGTGACAATTTGACAAATTGGTTCTGAATTTGACTCAGGCTGAAAATATTGAAATGTATTATCATTCTGATTTCTCATAATATTATCATAATGCCTGAATCATAGATAACTCTCAATGATCAAAGAATCTTTTTTCCAAAATAAAAAGAAATTATGTAAATATTTATTACATGATGTACTTGATTCTTAAAAAGTTAAAGCTAATCATTCTCACTTGGGGGGATAAAAAAATTGACTATGATGTTACATTTAAATAGTGCTAAAAAGAATTAATGGTTTATAATGAAGAATTTATTAGCATATATTAAGACATTTAAATAATCAAATAATGGATGAAGCTGACATTTTCAAGTATCAAAGAGAGAGACAGAGAGAGAGAGAGAGAAAGCAGAACATGATAAACTTATATTATAGTGATGAAAATTGGTAAACCTAAATTTTAAAAAAAGTTAATAACATAATTAAGATTAATTCAGTTTTTAAATTATTAGACAAAGGACATAATAATTTTTACAAACATAAAATGATTTCATCAACAATTATTGATGTATTGAAATATAAACTATTTTAGAAATCTAACATCTCATCATAGGTCGAATTATTTTAATTCTAAAATCAGATAAATATCAAGTGAAATTAAAAAAAATTAACAATGTAATTATTGAATTTCTAATGACTCCAACTAATTATTATTTATTGCCCTAATTATTATTGTGATGTTTAATGCAAGCTTTTCCATTTACCAGAAAGTGTCATTCTTTATGATTTCAATTATAATTTTGATGTTTCTTTCTATTCTTATCAGTAAATTCTTTATGATTTCAATTATAATTTTGATGTTTCTTTCTATTCTTATCAGTAAATTAAGAGAAATGTCACCTTATTTTTTAAGATTATATGCCAAATTTTGTATATACACCTGGGTCTCATTTTATGCGGATTATTTTAATGTGATTTTGAAGTTATGCGATTCATGTTTCTTCTTAATATCTTTCATATTTCACTATAATTATTAAATATCAAGAAATTTAAATTATTAATAACTTATTTTGACTTGAAATACTTTTTTTTTTCAAAAATATAACATTATATTAGCAGCTAATGTGAATATGGCCTGAAGCTGTATTTAGAATCTTAGCTTCTACATAAATAATCTACTTATACTAATGAGTAAATAATAATAATAGATTTATACATACATATAAAAATATCACAATAAATATTCAAAAATTTTAAACTTTTAAAACGTATTTTGTTGGACATAACAGAAATAAATATTTTTTTAGATTTTTAAAATAAATAATAACAAATATTTTATTGATTTTATAAACTGAAAATAATCTTTCTAATGATAATGTATAATCTTTTTGTTTTGATTGTGATCTCATTTTTTTAATATAAAAACAGAAAACCATTAACACAGCATAAGTCTGAAAATGGTGCTAGTTGTATATCGTGTTACGAATCTGATTTGTTATCATTTCACAAATGAACTGGCACATTGTCAAATAGCGGTAATGATTAAAATATGTATGAAAAAATGTAAAATTAAATACTATAGTTAATAAAAAAAGTAAAAAAAGTTTGTCTTGTATTAATTTTTTTCAAATATTTGAAATTTTTTATTAGTCATACTTTATTTTCTTATTTTTTTTAATATGAATTTTAAAGTAATTTTTCCTTTTTGCTTTGCTTTTATGTTATTTCTGAAAATTACTGGAACCTATCTCCCATTTTTCAAGGTAAGTTAAGTCTATTTTTGTGCGATTTCTTTTGTGCGCATTTTCTGAGGAACCTATCTACCACATAAAATGAGACCCAGGTGTATATATATATATATCAAATCAAAACTACCCCAAATCTAAAATTAAACCAGACCAGCATAAAAATAATATTAAAACACAACCTAAGGTTTCACTGCTACAAGCAGACTTCTCAAGTGTAAAGAACTACAAAAAAACCACACATTATATATACTATTAAAAACTACCCACAAATCCATTCACTTCCCATCCACCCTTAATATTAAAAGAACTCTTAAATAAGTTAATTGCTTCAGAATAATAAATTTTCAATAATAAAGATTCTTTAATTCTTCTTTTGATTTCATTTCTCTCAAAGAAGACAACCTTAGCTTCATCAAAATCAATAGTGTGGCCTGTATTTTTTTCATGGACATACAAAGCAAAATTAAGATATCTATTTTTAACTATACTTTTATGATCCTTTATTCTTTCATGATTATAATTAATGCATACTTCAAGCAGACACACATTTGTATATGTTGTCTTATGTTGGTTATCTATTTTAGTTTACTAAATAGATATGACAAAGTCTACTAAACATGTCTTTTTCTCTGGATTCAAATATATTTCAAGTTTTATATAACAAATGCAAAAGATTTTAAAAGTAAAAAAAAATAACTGATTAACTAAAATATAAAATACTATAAGACTTTTAAGAGATTCGAAGACTCACATTTCCGTGCCATCTCATATTGCTGACCCACCTGATCACACACAACATCCCTTATATATTCCATTATATATGTGCAGGTGCATGTAAACCTGTACAGTGTATTAAATTATAAATCTTCTCAGCAAATTTGAGTAAAGTCAGCCTTGATTTAGTTTTTAAGGTAACATAAATCATCTTATGAAGAAGGGCATCATAATCTAAATTTCTAGCTAGATTGATTTCATATAAACATTTAACACTTTAAAATCTTCTCTTCTATTTACATTTTTTCCATTGTGTTAAGATATTAAAAGAGAGAAAAGAAATTTAATGAATGTAAAAATGGGTTAACAATAAGCTAATTTAACAATGAAATAAATATATAGATGAGTATGGTAAAATACAGAATTTGCAGGATATATATTTAAGGTAGTATAATAAAATTTAATCAATCTGTATTTTCAAACATACTGTTTTATTTTTCTTTAAAATGAATTTATTACTGATTATTATATGGTTATTATAATAAAGTCATTTAACATAGATTATCTAGGCATATTACACAAATTAGTAAAATAGAATAAAAAATATACAGGGATTTCACCTCTATTGCTAAATAACAGTTTGATATTCTTGATTGTAATCTATATTGGGATTGTCTTAAGTGTTGATTGGTTTCTAATATATATATATATATATATATATATATATATATATATATATATATATATATATATATTGATTTGAAGACTTTCACGAGTTGCATATATATAAGACATATTTTGCGGGTTCATCCGTGTTAAAATATTTTAAATATTGATATACCCACATTTCGACTTGGTCACACAAGTCATCCACTGGGTGATAAAAGGTAGAAAGACAGTTGTAGAGGCGCTACAATCACTGATTTGAAAAAAAAAACGTTAAAGTTTCACCAATAGCAAAAATATTAAATTAAGATTGTTTTTTTTTTAAAAATCTTTCCAAATAGGAGGAAGTTTGCTTTTATCATCTCACTTATTGATACAATCTGGCATTTTAAGTATCTCAATGGCTTCTCTAGTTTTGCACTGGTAGGGATTATCACATGTGGATATGATCCTGGTACTAGAAATATTAATTTTATGACCTGAATTCCATAGTATGGAGTGAGAGTGCTGACGATAATGAGCGTTGTTTAACTGCATTAGCATGCTCATCTCTTTTAACAATGATGCGACAATTACTCATACCTATGTAAGCAGCTTTACAATTTTCACATGAGATTTGATAAACACCATGAGATTCAAGAGGGATTAAATCCTTAGGCTTGGTCATTATATTGCTGATCTTTTGATGAGTAGAAAATGCTGTATTTATATTATAGCATCATAATATATGTCCAATACTGTCTGTAGTTCTTTTTACATATGGAACACACATCCTAATAGCTGACTTATCATCTTGTCATTTCCTATTTTGTCCACTTTGGGCTTGAAATAAGGCTTTTTTAATAAATTTATAATTATAAGCTTTTTTTAATAAATTTATAATTATAACTATTTGCTAATAAAACACTATTAATATGGTTTATTTCATCTTTCAGATGTGACTTATCTGAAAGGCTAATTGCTCTATTTAAAAGAGTTTTGGTTACAGAAACTATATCACCCAGTGGATGACTTGTGTGACCAAGTCAAAACGTCGGTATAACAATATTTAAAATATTTTAACATGGATGAACCCGCAAAATATGTCTTATATATATATCTTCTGATCATAAGTTATTCAAGACATGTATTTTAGATCATTTAGTAATATAAAGAAAGCGTTTATAAGTTTATCTGGATTTTGATGTAGTGAATTATATATGTGAATATTTCTTTGAACTGCATGTACTTGCTTCTTGAAATTGCTTATTTGCTGTGAAATGACCTATTGGATTAATTTTACTTTAGTCATGAAATATTCTGTCTGATAAATTCTTTGATTTTCTATATAATTTTCCAATGAGATACATTTAACTTTTCCTTTAAAGATTTTTTTTCATTATTATTATTTTTTTTGTGAGCTTATTCCTTTTTAGGGATTAGTTATTATTTTAGTTAGATCGTTTTTTTTAGTTTCTAAATGCTATACGAGTATCATATGAGGAAAAATAGAAAGACTAATGATCCAAGAGCTTAAAACTTATATTATTTGAAATGCCAGCAATAAAAATGAATTTCATTTTTTCAGCTTATAAAAAGATTATAATATTATATAACCTTCTTTGTGGATGCTTCTTTTGACCATTATTTTATCTTTTCAGCTCTGCTTACATCTATCAATTTTCTTAGCTTCTCGGCAATTGGTTTTATAATGAGCATTTCAGGAAACTTTTCAAAAACCCTCAGAAATTGACTAATCTTTGCACTTTATTTTATATATTGGTTTATTATATACCTGTGTTTATATAGATAATATATAGGGTATATGAGCACAGACTTTCACATGACCCACCACTCTCCACTCTATCTCATAGCACTGATACACTTGGACACATATATGTTGAAAAGATAAATAATCACCAATATACGTATTTCATGCTAAACCAGCAATCATCTAGTTGGTCCAGATTAACATCTCCACACATATATGCAATAAATGCTCAGATATGTATTAAGATAGCCAAACTTCATCCTTTAATGGTGTTTGTTAATTTGTTTTTTTTTTCTGTTGAATTACTATTACTATTCTTTTGGTTATGCTATCTAATAAGCAGCACAATTGCTCTCTAAGTCTGTTTATATTATTTATTTACCCAAAATTATTCTAACAGATTTTGAAATTAATTGTTTTTATTTCTTTATGTTTTTCTAATATATTATTATTACATATCTATAGGATGCAGAGGAATGTATTAAAATATCATCATCATCAACCATTATCAATCAATCCATGGCAGGATAAAAATCTCTCCAAATTCAATCCATCTTCTTTGATCTTTAGCTTCTCTGCTCCACATCACCCCTGCACACTTTCTAATATATTATTATTACATATCTATAGGATGCAGACAAATGTATTAAAATATCATCATCAACAACCATTATTAAAATATCATCATCATGAAAATCTCTTCCAAATTCAATCCATCTTCTTCAATATTTAGCTTCTCTTCTCCACATCACCCCTGCGCTCTTTCTTATTTCATTCATCCATCTCACACGTGGTCTCTTTTTGGGTCTTTTACAATATCTTGTAATCCCATTTAAGATTTCAATTGTCCATCTATTATCATCTCTTCTAGCAATATGTCCAGCCCAACTCCAGTCTTTTAATTTTTTCAATGAGGTCAGCAACACCTGTTTGTTTTCTTACCCATATATTGCGTTTCGATCTCTTAAAAAATATATGAAATTATAAAACATAAATGAAATTACAAATTATATATTCCATATATTGAAATATCACTAGTTTTTAATTCATACTTAATATAAATATTGTTTTAAGAAATGAGACTAAAATGTCTCAATTTATGTATGCATTTATTATATAATGTACAATTCTTTTTTTCATCTGTAAATTAAAAAAAAATGTAGGAAAAATTTATTTTTAGAATATCCAATTGCTAAGAGCTTGGTTTATCTTCTGCTTAAGAATAATTAGATATTCATTTGCTTCATTTACTGATAAATAAATCAATGGATAACCTGTGAGTCAGTTATCTTACTACTCCCCCTTTCTCCAAAAATATGAGCTTTCTTTTAATCTGAAGATCTGGTCTGGATTTGAACAACAGTAAGAATATCCAAGGGAATGAATTAACTATTATGTTATTGTCATATCTGACCCTGCCTTCAGAAGTGGACTATTCCAGATTCATTACCTGATTGGCTAGCACCCAGTTGCTATCCAATGGGATTAAAAACCTTCACTGGGGTTCGCACACCGAATCTGCATGTTTATAGTAAGGTAGGGGATCTGCCTTTAAATAGTCAGCCTTTTGGAGGCAAGGCAGAGAGCAATTACTTCTATTAACCTGAATGACAGAATGTGCTCTCCATTAAACTTCTGCCATCAGCAAAGGTATTTATCTAGTCATTATTGAGACATCCACACAGTGAGGCAAGTCCACCTATGGACTGGAAACTGCTACATCTGAATTAGAGCTGACTTGAGGCAAGCTAACTACATAGCTGGAAGAGTCTTCTTACCAGAACTCACAATACAGACTAATCATTAGCTGGAAGCGAGTTCCATACTTTGCATGACTATCTCAGCATTGAAGTATATCAACTGTATTTGTACATTTGTTTAACTAACATGTGTATATATTTTGTACTAATAAATTATATATATTAATTGCTGAGTAGTGTTTTTTTTGTATCTGTTGGTTTGGTAATGAACCTGCAAGCCTAACCAAACATAACAGATTTGGTGCAGTCGACAGGCTAACTACTCCAGTTATAACAGATTTGGAGCAGTTGCAGTGTAATTTTTCCTTCACGGATGGAAAAATTATGGAATAAAGTATGCCAGTTTAAACAAATCTGGTGCAGTAACAGAAAAATTTTCCCCTCAAGGCTGGAAAAATTAGGTAATAAATACGCTAGTTTCAACAGATCTAAATGTGAAATAAATACACGAGAGTGTATTTGTTTTATTATTTTTCATTTTGGAAAAAAATGTACGTTATCGTAATTTCATTATGATGATATATATATATATTTTTAAAAATAACAACGTAAAACTGTTGAATAAAATTGACCACAACATAAAGGCATGTCAATTTGAAGCTTCAGCCAATCACGAAAGCTTTACTCACAAGACAGTGTAAAAACTCGCTGTATTGGTTTAAAAGCTTCGTTCAGTTAGTTACAATAACGTAACTATAAAAGCAAATATGAGTGATTTGGTTACTCAGCATAAATAAAAAAGATGGCTAAAGCAATCGGCTCTATGGAATCTTTTGATCCGGCTCAACCTGAGAACTGGACAAATTATAAAGAGCATTTTATTTTTTTATCTACAGGCTAACAATATAAAAAAGCCTGAGATAAAGTTAGCTATACTAATGACCATGATAGGTCTGCAAACATACGAAATATTCAAGTCTCAATCTATGGTTGTAACCCCAGCTGAGCTGGATTTTGATAGAGTGTTGACAATTCTCACAGAGTATTTTTCTCTTAAACCCTTGACAATAATTCAGAGATATCATTTTAATGTCAGCATACAAGAACAGAGTGAAACTGCTAGAGAATTTGCAACACAAATCCATATATTAGCCTTGAAATGTGATTTCAAAGACTTCATGAATGAAGCACTTTGTGATCATTTTATTTATGGCATAAATGATCACAATTTGAGGCTGAAAATGTTAATGATTCCAGACCTAGATTTTGAAAGAGTGGTAGCACATGCAAGACTAGCAGAAACAATAGCTAGCCAAGCTAACCCATTAAAAAGGCTTATAAAGTATGATGTGCAAAAAATCGAGCATAACACTGGGTCAGTCAAGCACTTAGTCAGCTCAAATAATTCAGCATCAAATAGTCTAAGGTGTTGTTATAGATGCGATGAGCACATGCATACAGAATGTCCATACCGCAAAGCAACATGCACATTTTGCAAGCATATCGGACATATAAAGGCAGCATGTCTGAAATTAAAAAGACAAACAGCCAAGTCTAGTCCTAAAGACAGTAAAGGCACTTATAAGAAATATAAGCAAGTTGCCTGTATAAACCATATCAAAGATGATAAGTCTGGGTTTATATACACTATAATAATAAATGATACACCAGTTAATATGGAACTTGACACAGGGTCAGCAGTGTCAATAGTTTCAAGAAAGACTTGGACGATCATAAATAAAAAAAATAAATATAAGCTGCCGCTTGCAGTAAATCAATATCAGTCTAACAAGGGAATAAAATTAAACTGTTGGGTCAAACAACAGGAAAAAATATGATGCCTAGCAAAACTATTTACCTACCACTGGTAGTGGCATTAGGTAACCATAATGATTTAATAGGTTCAGTCACTTAGGGTTCAAAGTGACCAAAGTGAACCAGCTCACAACGTTATCAAAGTTGAAATCTAATGAATCAGAAGTCTTTAACAAAAAGCTGAAACCGGATGCCAAACTTCAACTAGAAGATAAAAACAAAATAAAATTCCAAATAGGAACAAAAGTACTATGTCATATGTACTATGGGTCCACAAGATGGAGACCAGCAGTAGTGACTCAAATAAAGGGTCTTTATACTGTTGTTGTGCAAACAGAAGATGGTCATCATCATCATCACCATCACAACCAGCTAAGACTCAACCACACATCAGAAGCTAACAAAAGCAGTGGTCAACCTGGGATGAGTACCTCAACCAGAGAAGATGAACAGCAAAATCAAGACAGCAGCAGACTACTAGAAACAAGCTTATCAAGCAAAGAATATGAAGACAGGAACAGCAATCAACCGGAGAAACATACCAAGTGGACAATACGTCACCCAGTGCATTTCAATGACTATGTCCTCCAGGGCTAATTTTAACCAGAGGGAGGAATGTCATATCTGAACCTGCCTTCAGAAGTGGAGTATTCCAGATTCCTTACCTGATTGGCTAACACTCAGTTACTATCCAATGGGATTAAAAACCTTCACTGGGGTTCATGCACCGAATCTACATGTTTCGAGTAAGGTAGGGGATCTGCCTTTATATAGTCAGCCTTTTGGAGGCAAGGCAGAGAGCAATTACTTCTGTTAACCTGAATGACAGAATGTGCTCTCCATTAAAGCTTCTTCCATCAGCAAAGGTAATTATCTAGTCATTATTGAGATGTCCATGCAGTTAGGCAAGTCCAGCTATGGACTGGAAACTGCTACATCTGACCTAGAGCCAACTCGAGGCAAGGTAACTACATAGCTGGAAGAGTCTTCTTACCAGAACTCTTGACACAGGTTAATCAATAGTTGGAAGCAAGTTCCATACTTGGAAGCAAGTTTCATACTTTGCACGACTATCTCAGCATTGAAGCATATCAACTGTATTTGTACATTTGTTTAACTAACGTGTATATATATTTTGTACTAATAAATTATACATATTAATGGCTGAGTAGTTGTTCTTTTTGTATCTGTTGGTTTGGTAGAACCTGCAAGCCTAACCAAACATAACAGTTATGAATACATTTATGATATATATACAAAAGTATCTTGTATTAAATTTTTATTTCTTTTAATAATATTTACTAAGGTAATAAACCTTTAAGCATGTGCGCTTGAAAATACGAAGGTAGGGACCTCTACAGGTCTTAACCACAAGCTTACTCTTTGGAATTAGAATTTCATTTAAGGAAGGCATAATTATTATATTAGCAAGCCGTCATATGATGTAAATGATTCCAAGGCTAAGTTAGTAAATCATTTGCCTTCTAAATAATTATACATCTCTGTAAAAAGTAGATTTAGTAATCAACTACTGATATATTTCATCATTATTGTTGGTAATTTGCCACTACTCACACTCCCTTAACGTTTTATTTTAAGCATCATACATTTACAGCTATATAAACACATACTGCGTATTTATCTGAAGGTATTTCCTTGCCAACAATTCTTATTTTCAGGATATTTGATTATTAACCAATTATTTTTATCTTTTTTTTTTTTTAATAAAATAAAAACCTACGTGGGTTTATCATTATCAGAAATTTTCATTCTAATGTCAATTGTAACTTTTAGATTTAATATTTATCTTTGTAAACCTATATATTGATGTATAAAATTTCATCAATGACAAGCGTTTGGAGGCGGAAAATCAGATGGTATATGGGATGTGCAGGCTATTTAGCAATTGATTAGATTTTAATCTGTCAAGCACGATGATTGAATATCGCCTTTTAAAAGTATTCTTAAAAAGTAACAGAAAACTTTACAATGTATATATTAGTATTGAATTTGTTAAGTGCTATATTTAAAATAATTGAACTTAAAAGTTTTAATAGTAATGATAATGTAGGCGAAACTAATATCAGAAAATTAGAACCGATACTAAATCTTAGAGATTTTGAAAGCGGAGGCGTAAAAACAAAATGACAAACATTTTTTCTTTTAAATGGACATTAATGCTTTTCTGTATGATAACTTTTAACGACAACTATTAAAATATAATACAGTAAATATGAGAAAGAACGCTTCTTGTGTGTGTTTATATATTATTAACCTTAATATTTTCTATTTGTGTTTTAGTTTTATCTACAATTTTTATTATCTTTTAGCTGTAGAGTCAAACGTTTCATCCATTTCAGATATTACAAATTTTTACAGAAATTTCACATCGGACTCAAGCACATTTTTAAAAAATTCATTGCATATATATTTTTGCTATTTCTGTTTTTCATCTTTTCCTTACACCACGGTGTTTCCTATATGTTTTCAGATCTTTTAAAAACAAAACCAAGTTTTTAGAAAAAGCTTTTATTTTTACACACTATGTCGTACAATATCATATTACTGGCTACCTTCTAAAATGACGTTTCACGTGTCATATCAAACATCTCATCCCCAAGCCTTTTGGGATTCTTATTCTACATTTCAAAACCCATAGTTATTTCTCTCTTTAAGATCACCATATTTTTTCTTCACCTTTCTTTTTCACTGTATCTTTCATAACATTTCTAGCTCTATATGTATTACCAATCCAGTTTCCATTTGTCCATAAAATTTCTTCAAAGAATAATCTTTTTTTCTCACTTAATCTTTTTAACAATTATATATTTCTAATCTTATCTATTAAATATATTTTCTATTTCCCTCCAAGTCTTCATTTTGTAAAGACTCCACATTTTTTTTTTAATAAATAACAGTTAACAAATTTTTTCTTAAAGTTCACTACTTCCTTTATTATTCTTTCTGTAATCAGATGTTCAAGTTCCTAGATATTTTTTGAAAACTTTTGTCTAATGGTCAGAGTGATTTTAGGTCAACATGGGCTTGGAAATAATGTTGGCATCAGCATGGGATTTAGCTTTCCATCATCAGATTTTCATCAGCATGGGATTTAGCTTTCCATCATCAGATTTTCAATGATATGGATGGCTAGAAAGTTGGAGATTGGAGTAGATTGAAGTCTGTCCATTAAAGTGGGAAGATTTGCTATCTTAATATAAGCTAAGCGCTGATTATATATAAGTGTGGAAGATGATAATCTGAACCAACTGATGAGTGCTGTTTTAGCATGAAATACATATATTGGTGATTATTTATCTTTTCTATATGTGTGTCATCATGTGTATCAGTTGTATGAGATAGGGTGGACAGTTGGTGGGTGCTTGAAAGTCTGAGTTCAAATCCCTATATTTCAAATATTTATATATATTTTCTCTCTATTTACTTTCATTGCTTTAGTTTTATTCACATTTATTTTCTATTTTTTTTTTCATATTTCTATCAGTCTTATATAACATTTCATTAATTTTATCTTCACTATCTAAAAATATTGCCATATGTAATATAACTGATTCTCCCACCTCGAATGCTCATTTCAGTCATCAAAACAACATTAATTTAACAACTCAGAATAAATATATATTAAACAAAATAATAAATAGACAGCCATCTTTGCCTGTATATTCTAATACTTTTAATATCCCTATAAATAAGCACAGGCAATTACATTTGTAGTATTAAGACTATATAATAATATTTATGAATAAGCCAATAAACATAACATGGTCAGCATTTCTTATGCTTACTTATAACTATTATTAAAGCAGGCAAAACTCTCCATACAGTAGCACCACTCAGTGCACGCCAGAGTAACCAATGGATGCCAGAAGGCTTGTGCATAAGAAATGGTAATCATGTGATGTTTATTGGCTTAAAACCAATCCTGCCTAATAGGATAGTGATGGTTATGCTTATTAAAGAACCAAAGACACCAAAATGTATAGGTATTGAACTGAGTTCAGACCTATATGACTATATAGGCTAATGAGCTTGAATTGAAAATATTATTGTGTTTTCAATTTATGACTCATAGTTTTGTAATTAAGTAGAGATAAAAGATTATTGCTGGAGGGTTGCATTAGATTCTAAGATTTAGGTATAGTGCTCTCAAATCCAAGGTTCATCACTGATAAAGGCCACAAGCCAGAAACTCATCTGGGGATATTAGATGGGGATTTTATGCACAAGCCTTCTGGCATCCATTGATTACTCTGGCTTGCACCAAGTGACAATATTATATGGAGAGTTTTGCCTCTTTTAATACTTATGAAGAGGTAAACTTTCCAATGTTCATTTCATATACATGCATATTAATAATAATTCACAAATCAGACTTTCTAGAGACATTTTAATAAACGTGTAAATAATAACTTTTCTCACATCAATTCTAATTTGTTACTTAGACAATACTTCATATATATTAGAAGATTTTTCCAAAATTTATAGGTGCAAATATTAATATTATAATGGGGATTTGAATATATTTATCTATTAATATGTACTAAACTAAGAACACCAATTTATAATCGAATCGCAAGCCAAAATTAAATTACAAATTTATTATCAAAATTTTTCTATCAAGGCAGATATCTCAATATATTCTATCTTCCACAATTCCCACTCACATTCCTATTACCTTTAATATCAAAAGAACTTTTAAATAATAAATAGCTTTTAGCATCTGATTTATATATATATGGTTCTTTAGTATTATCCAACCGATGACGTATTACCTTGAAGCCATATCAGACTGATCTTGCAAAAAAAAAAAAGATTAATCATGACAGTGTCTTGGTTGCCATAACAACGTCGTCATGTAAAAATCAACGACGTCTACAGGAAGGAAAGTCGGTAGGTGTAATACGTCATTGGTTGAATAATAAGAAAGTACCATATATATATATATATTACACCCCTACAGCAATGCTTAAAATACAAATAAAATATCATAATTCATTTTCACAACCCTTTTATTGTTTTGCTATATAATATAGAAATTTTGTGCTCACAGATAGGCAGAATCGTAATGACAAGTAGCTAGCTATCATTATTATTATTTTTTGGTTCAATGGTATTATATGACAATACACATACATCGATTTATTATTATATGTATAAATATAACAAAAAAGAAGACATTTAATTTGTATTACAATTCATTAGCATTTACTTTTAAATGAAGATTCAAAATTTTTTTCGTTACTATTTTGTTATCATATTAAGGTTAGTATTTATAACTGTGCATTATTTCAGCATATAATAGATTTTAACACCCATGAACCTGAGAAATCTTTAAATAATAAATATTACCATCTGCTTGAGTTCATTGAAAGCTTGAGTAAAGAAATGGCCATTACTATCTTACTGTTATTTTTATTTTCTTGTTGCCTCTCACCTATGTCATAATAAAAGATGAAGCAAATATTTTATTCAAAATTTAATTTCGTTTGATTTTTTGCATATGCTATAAATTTATTTCACAATTCCATCATATTTGCACTTTGGGTCATGACACAGCATATTAATTTACATGTGTTTTACCTTGAGAATATTTAAATGCACCTAGATTATAGTGTTTTCAATTTAAGACTCATGGTTTTGTAATTAAGTAATGGTAAAAGGTGGCTGCTGGAGGGTTGCATTAGATCCTAAGATCTAGGTGTAGTGCTCTCAGATACAAGGCTCCTCACTGACGAAAGCCACAAGCCAGAAACTAATCTGGGGATATTGGATGAGTAGGCACTAGATGGAGATTTTATGCACAAGCCTTCTATAGCATCCATTGATTACTCTGGCTTGCATTGAGAGGCAATATGTATAGAAACTTTTGCCTGTTTTAATAACAGTTATAAGCAAGCATAAGAAATGGTGATCATGTGATGTTTATTGGCTTAAAACCAATCCTACCTAATAGGATAGTGGTGGCTATGGTTAGTAAAGAAACAAAGTCACCAAAATGTATACGTACTGAACTGAGTTTAGACTTATATGACTATGTAAGCAAATAAGCTTGGATTAAAAACATTATAGTGTTTTCAGTTTAAGATTCATAGTTTTGTAGTTAAGTAGAGGTAAAAGGTGGCTGCTGGAGGGTTGCATTAGATCCTAAGATGTAGGTGCAGTGCTTTCAGATCTAAAGCTCCTCACTGATGATGGCCACAAGCCAGAAACTAGTCTGGGTATATTGGATAAGTAGGTACTAGATGGGGATTTTGTGCACAAGCCTTCTGGATCCATTGATTACTCTGGCTCGCATTGAGTGGCAATATGTTTAGATAGTTTTGCCTGTTTTAATATATAATTTGTAATAATATAAGATTTCTTCAAAATAATTTTCTTATTCATTATTAATAATTTTTATTTTAAGTTTCTTACCAAGAGTCATAAAGGAAACAAATGCAAATTCCAATCAATTCATTGGGATTTATTATTTTAGAAATTATTTAATTATTTAAAAGTAAAACTTGATCTGATATATGAGGAATATTACCTAAATGATCCACATTTAAGCATATCAGTTATAAGATTTTAAAATCTTTTCAGATTAGCCTCATGTGATTTCTAGCTTTCCATCCTTTTATCTTCAAGCTTTTGGTTAAAAAAAAAAAAACCTGTTATAGATATTTATGCATTTTGCAATTTAATTTCATTAACATCACATGATCACCATTTTTTATGCTTGCTTATAACTGTTATTAAAACAGGCAAAACTCTCCATACAGTAGTGCCACTCAGTGCAAGCCAGAGTAATCAATGGATGCCAGAAGGCTTGTGCATAAAATCCCCATCTAGTGCCTACTCATCCAATATTCCCAGATTAGTTTCTGGCTTGTGACCTTCGTCAGTGAGGAGCCTTGAATCTGAGAGCATTGCACCTAGCACTGGCTTGCACTGAGTGGCAATACATATAGAGAGTTTTTCCTGTTTTAATTTCATTATACAATGAAATCTTTTTCTTAAGAGTATAAATCAAAACTTTGTTTTAGTTAAATAAATATTTAGTACAGGGATTCTCAGCTTTTTTTAAAAAAAGTTCCTCTTTTATTATCCAAAAGTATATTTAATGCCCCATTTTTAATATAAGTGATTCTTTTATTTCTGTTTTACATTTGACAAAATGCATAAAAAGTAATTTTTTGGTAAAAATTATTTTTTTTTTTAAAATAGTAACTGTTTCCAAACAATACCACAAGTTGGTTCTAATATAAAATTTAAAAGAAATTTAAACATAGAATAAAAAATAATTTGTGGAAGAAATTATTGAAAATGTGATATGTTGGACTATTTCCCATCATCTATGAGTGAATGTTGAATGTAAAGAAAATTTTAAACTTTATTTAAACTTTCCAAATACAAACAACTTGTTAGTAATAACACACAAATAGACAATACAGGTTAGTAATTACACAATGGTAGAGTGTTTGCCTTAAATTCGATATTCAAGAATCTAAAGATGTGAGTTCAACTTCTAAGCAAATATTGTCATTGTGCACACAGGCCAGCGACCCTTGAAGAAGAGTGGAGAATAATACTACTGGAAACATTGGGTCCATCATATCGCATCTAATAATACATCATCATTACAAACCTTCAGAAATTATTGAAAAATCTTGCATATATCCTTGCTAGTACTTTTCATATTTTTAACACAAAAAACATTCTATAAATAAATAAATAACAAACTATGTAAAAATACAAATAGAACTCAAAAGAATTTAAATCTAACATAATTAAAGTAATAGTAGTAAATATATAAACTAAAAGAAAGTTGAATGTTGAACTTGTGAATACAACCCGTAGTTATGCAGTAATGATTTTTTCTCTATTGACGTTATAATATTTAATGCAAAGTCTAAGTTTGGTGAATAATTACTAACTTGTTCAGATTTAACTGACTATAAGCTGAGGATTGAAATCTTCACATCCAATAACTAGGATCCTCGTTTGTTTAAATTTTATGATTCAACAAGTAAAATCATGTTTGACTAAATGTGAAGTTGGAAAAGATAACAGAAGTTCTTTTAAAACAGCATACAATGCAATATAATATTGTGGAATATTCTTTTTGTAACAAAAATTCTTGAAGAAAGTGGTTAAAATTTGATTTTTAATGAATATAGTTTTATAAATCACGTTCTTATTTTACAAAGTATTCACGAATAGTTTTATAATACCACGGACATTATCACATTTTTTTCCTTATAGGATGACTCACATGCTTTCAAAAGCTACTATTCTTCAGCCTATTCTAGAGACATCTATTATCAGCTTCAGTAAAGAAAAATAAATGAATGGTTAATTATTCAGGAATTCATATGATGTTTAAGTACTAAAAGTAGTAGAGCTGGGCTGTGATCTACAGATAGTTAAAATATGCTATTTTACCACTGCATCTTTAACTATACAGGAATTAGCAATGCACATCAGGTGATATAATGCTACAATATCTTCCGGACTGATTTTCGGATTTTTCTTTCATCAATGAGATCTAGGGTTCAAAGTTGGAATTATGCTTTTAACAGCAATATCCAAACTAATAGACTGAATTGAAAAAAAAAAAATTCACTTACATAATTATATTAGATATAGCATCAGGTCAGTTTCTCTTTCTTCTTCTCTCTCTCTCTGTCTTGCTCTCTCTCTCTCTCTCTCTCTCTATATATATATATATATATATATATATATATATATATATATATAGCTCTCAAATAAACTCTTAACAAGCTTAGCAGAATATCCCCAACCCCAGACCAGTTTCTGATACTGGCTTTCTCAGTGAGATCTAGGATTGGGGATAGTCTGCAAAACTTGTTAAGAGCTTATTTGCGAGCTCTATATATAAAATTTGTAATAATAACTTGTTAAATTAGGTCATGTGACACATAACTTGATTTTTTAAAAATATATATAAATATTTGAATACATGTATATTGTCTATAATAAACTTAATGTAATTATAAGGGACTTGAACTCATAGACATTGAAGCTCACTACAGCAATCCACTGCATTTTGTACAACTAATACACATGACCACATATGTGTGGAAAAGGTAATTGTTCACCAATATACATATTTAATGATGAACTAGCACTCATCACTTGGTCCAGATCATCTCCCACCCATATATACAATCAGTGCTCAGTTTATATTAAGATAACAAATAGTCAAACTTTAATGGACAAGCTTCAATCTTTTCCACCCTCCAACTTTTCAGCCATCCATGTCATTGAAAATTTGAGAATGGATGTCAATATTATTGTCATACCCATGTTGACTTGAAGGCACTCTGACTGCTCACAAACCAGCTGAATATGTAATATTTAAATATATGTATATTGTCTATACTAAACTTAATATAATTATAAGGGACTTAAGTCAAACTTTGCTCCCTATAGCTAACCATTCCATCTTATACAACTGATACACATGACATGTGAAAAAAAAAACTGATCTCCAATATACATGGATCATGCTGAATAGGCACTCATCAATTGGTCCAGATCACAAACTCCCATATATATATATATATATATATATATATATGGGAGTTTGTGATCTATATATAAACTGAGCATTGATTGTATATATATATATATATATATATATATATATACAATCAATGCTCAGTTTATATTAAGATAACAAATCTTCAAACTTTAATGGACAAACTTCAATCTTCTCCACCCTTCAACTCTTCCACCATTCATGCAATTGAAAATCCAAGGATGGAATGCTCAAGATCCTTATTGTTTCTAATGTTATTGTCATATCTGCATTGACCTTAAGTTACTCTGATCCCCCATATATAGAACCTTAATACATCCATTTAAATATACAAAAGTTTAATATAGACAATATACATGTATTTAAATATTACATATTTAGACTGTATAATACCTACCACTCTTTGGTATATTTAAATGGACATATTAAGGTCCTATATGTGAGGGGTCAGAGTGACTTAAAATCAACATAGATATGACATTAATATTGGCATGATCAACAAGTGCTTTGAGCATACCATCTTCAGATTTTCAATGATACGGATGGTTGAAGAGTTGGATGGTGGAGAAGATTGAAGCTTGTTCATTAAAGCTTGAAGATTTGCTATTTTAATATAAACCAAGCACTGATTGTATATATATATGTAGAATATAGTGATCTGAACCAACTGATGAGTGCTGGTTCAGCACAAAATATGTATGTATATTGGAGATCATTTATCTTTTTCACATGTATGTGACCATGTCTATTCATTGTATAAGATGGAGTGGATAGCTGTAGGGAGCTTGAAAGTCTAAGTTCATAACATTTATATTTATATATAGATTTATTATCTAATCTGGAGCTTCCAAATTAAGAAGATTTTCAAACCATTTGCCCATATCATATAAAGTTTTGGTAAATGATTCACAAAATTGGTAATATATTATCAACCTTTCCACTTTATTTTTCTATTACTAACTAATATGGAAATTGGTGTAATTCATGAGATCTTATATTGTATTTAAAGAACATTAATTTTAACATAAATGTCAATAGTTGATGGTTTGGTTTAATAAAGATTACATTTTGTTCTTAACTGTATATTTATTCTGTTAACCTTCAGCAGATATGCAATGTCAGTTTTAACTTTTTAAAGGTTATTGCTGAGATGATTCTAGGATTTCTTAAAAAAAAACATAATAGTATCAAGAGTTCATAAAATCATTTCAAGCATTTATTCTTTACTAGTTATATATATAT
>JAQFVV010008567.1:10000-27625 GCA_028023455.1 Epiperipatus broadwayi | reverse complement strand
TATATATATTAGAATGTTTATCAAGTTTACATCTGTTTTGTACAGTAGTTTATTTCTTGGAAATTAGCTGACTATACATGTGTTTTAAAATCTGTAAAAACAAGAGTAAACTTAAAAGACATTAACTTTAGTTTTGTAACAAATAGAAAGCTAGATAACATACTATTTTTCTCAATTACAGTGGTAATAATTTTGTTTATAAAGCTTTTAACACACATGCAATACAAAGATTAAAAATTTGACTCAATTTTTAAACAAATCCTGACATTTTTCAAGGGAAGAGTGGCTTATTATAAAAAAACTCTGATTTGAATTAAAATAGGTCACACTCTATATAATTTTAACTTGTAATTCTTTTGGGAGCTATGACTATCTGTACAATGAATAGTCAAGTCTAGAAAGGTGACTCATTGGTGTCTGACCTTGTGAAAGACAAGTCTGCCATGATGGGAGAAGTTCAAATCAGCAGCCTGCCTGGAAAGTAAAGATGAATCAGATCATCCAAGAATAGCTGTGCCCAATGCCATGTAAAAAAGATGTCTCAGCAGAGAAGATTGGTAAAATAATATGCAGAACTCTGTAAAACATTTTTCTTTATGAATTTCTTAAATAATTTTAAGCCGGCTGTATATAAATGTGCACAAACTTATAATTTAAAATTTTCTATTGAATAATTTATGTTAATCAAGCTAAATTGTAACTAATTTCCTAAAATTATTTAAGAATAACTACTTTGTAAAACACACCTAACTCTTTAACATAAAATATCTTAATAATGTAATTCTTGTTAAATTTAAATTATACTCTAAATATATTTCTATCTGTGGTTATGTTTTGTTTAATTTATTTTTTATGAATTTATGCAGTGACTTATTAAGAATAGAAATTGATACTCAGATTATGTAGAGGAAAGGTGAGAGAGATGATTAGAAGCTTTCCATAAACAACTTATATGCATCCAAGCATACACATACAATCTCCAGTCTGAAAACCTATTGTATATAATAAAATAGATATTATGTATTAGCTGACTAATTAGGTTTGCTCATTATTAAGAAAATACTTAGTTGCTTAATGCAAGAGAGTATTTGAATCAAATAAGTAAGTCCTTATTGTGGTTTATTTCACCCTAGAATTATAATATGAACTATAAAGATTAATTATAAGTTAGATCACTTAATTAACTTCTTATCATATTTGGTTATGCTAACATATAAACTGGTATACAATGATTTAGTGGAAAGAAAATATAGATTTAACACATTTTAGATTTAATAAGATGATCATTAGTGTATGGAAATTTTCTTCTTTATAAAGCAAACATATGTGCATATGTGCCTTGCTATATACATATATTTTATTAAATGAAATTATATTAAATGGAATTTGGTTTGAGACTATTCCATATTATAGTTCTGATAGCTTTTCTTAGAACTGGAACGTAAGGTTCAGATTGTTCCTGTTTCAAGCTAATCAGACATCCGAATCTAAATGTTTGATTTATTATAGAAGATTTGTGTGGTCCATGGGCACTGATCATTGAGTTGATAGATACCATGAGTAAACATACATTTGAGATGCCATTTATTTTGGTTAATATAATGCAATAGCATCATAAATTTTGCTATAACAGATTCCAGTTTATTCCACAATTAATATTAATAAACCAACTTTGATTTGAATTCATAAGTCCAGTTATGTAATAACCAATCTGTATAGAGAGCTAATTTAGGCCAGCTTCAAGGTACCAAAAGTAACTAATTAGTAATTATCTTTTTTTTCAAGTTAACTGTTTACAAACCTTACGGGCCTCTCATAGCATAAATTAAGACATACTTAGAACCG
This sequence comes from Epiperipatus broadwayi, assembly GCA_028023455.1. Lineage (NCBI taxonomy): Eukaryota > Metazoa > Onychophora > Udeonychophora > Euonychophora > Peripatidae > Epiperipatus > Epiperipatus broadwayi. Next base: position 25,780 of record JAQFVV010008567.1, on the reverse strand, counting down.
TGTAGATTATAATGTAATAAAGTTGTTAAAGTAATAATAATAACTTCCGGATTTAATTGCCTAGTGCATAATATGAGATTATGTAACTCACTTTTTTCATCAAATTGTAACACTTTGTTGTGAATCTCCAATGCAAAGATGGGTAACTTTTCTTAATGATTTGATTTGTTTTAATGATTTATTTGTTTATTTCAAAAGATATAAAATATAAATTGGTAAATGTATTTTTCATACTTCGTTTCAATCCAGTCAAAACACATTAATTCCTAGTTTATCTAAGTGGATTATGTAACTATGCATTATAATTCTGGGTTGGTTTATCCAATTATTAATTATCTCATAATCCATAGATGTGAATGCTTATTTGACTAGTAGCTATAAGAGTCTTTTGTTTTATCCTTTGCTAGTGGCAGAAGCAAATCAAGAAAGGATGTCTGAGTCTAGCCTCATATATGTCCATTCATAGGATAGTAAATCATGGAGCATTGGTGAATGAGTGAGTGTGAATTGATTTGAGGTCTCCACTCCTCATCTAGATCAGCTTTGAGGAATTTGCCAAAACTCTGGATTTTTGTGTGGAGGGTACAAATATGACTATTATAATATATATAATTGCTAAATAAGTTGAAAGTAGATGGATAACATTCTGCTTTTATTTCTCATATATTTTTCATAGTCCATTGTGTTTTTTTAAATATTTCTTCACTTTTATATTTCATTTTGCAAAAAATCTTACTGTACCTTTTAGTTGCAATTCTTTAAAAATTATTTTGCAACATGTTGAATAATCTCTATTATGAGACATGTAGGCTTGAACTTTTTGGAATCTATGGGTTAATTTATTTGATGTTCTTTTTTTTAATGTCAACTCACTTAACATTGATTTATAACTGTCTCAAATCTTGCAATTTTTACTACAATAATTAATCGCATTACTTCAAAAGACTTGTAATTTCTACTATATTTATAATTAATTGGCATAATAATGTCTAATTTTGCCATGCAAAACTACCCAGTACTGGCAACATTACATAAAGCTATTTCCCTAGTCAAACATTGGTGGTCGAGTGGTCAGACGCAGTGCCCCACATACAAACAGCGTTGTCCCATGTCGTAGCGGGTTCGCTTCCCAGGCCAATGCTAGTGACACAGAAAAAAAAACTATTTCCCTATTGAGTTTAAACCTTTTTTTTTTCTTTATCCAATATTCCTGCTCTTCTCAAGTTATTTTCACTTAGCCTTATTACTGTTTTTCTGTGCAAATGTTCCAAACTTAATTAAACTAATTATTTATTACACATTTTTCTTTAATATTTCTATTATTATTAGTTCTCATTTAACAATCACTATCTAACTCCTCTCAGGGCTTTAATTCTTTACTTTAATCAAATCCCACATTGTTAGTGTCAAATTATGTTCTTAAAACTTTCTTGCAAACCAAAATCTTCCTGCTTAAAATAATACACATGAATTGCTTAATCATCTAAATATTTTTTTTATTTTATCCATTAGGAAATAGCATATACTTGTATAGATCATTTATTGTTAAAAACACTTCATTTTCTAAGAAAGATTGATAAAAATAAGCAGCAATTCAAACAACTTCTTTACATCCACACACTAAAGACTCAGCTAGAGAACATGTTTTCTCCTAAGATAAGAGGAATTATTCAATAATTTCAAAATGGCATGTGACATATAAATTTATATAATATAATTTAATCCTACAAAGTTTTGTACTGCTCAAGTTAGATATGAAAAGGGTAAAATATAAATACAACAAGTCTCACATGAATTGACCCAGCTTTTAACAGGTTGTTGCCAGAATCATAGTGTTGGCATCAATCAGACAAACCTGGCTCAGTGCTCATGAATCCTTATTGTATTATATTTATCTTTTTATATCATTTGAACAATATAAGTTTTGTATGATCATATATTTTATGAAAAGTGTATAATTTTTTGAGATTTACATAATACTATTTAATATTCAAATACAAGTATATTGTATATACTTTTAAGCTAGATATAATTTAGGGCATTTGAACTCAGACGTTCACACTCTTTTTTTATCATTCATTTTATTTTTGAAACTGATACATACGACCAGACACATGCAAAACATAAATGATATCCAATATATGTATTTCATGCTGACCCAGCCTTATCAGTTGTTCAAGATCAACACCTCCCAAACTTATACAAAGTCAATTTTTAGTTCATATTAAGATAGCAAATCTTCAAAGTTTAATGTAGAGGCTTCAATCCTTCCGCTTTTCAACAAACCTTCACCTGTGCACAACATTATTTGTTAATCAAAAACCAATAATAAAAAATAAACAAAAAAGGTAATAAAACATATCCACACACATATGAATGCTTCCACACATCTATAATAAATACCGAAAAAAATATTCAAACTCTTAATGAAGATATACATAAATATTATTAAATGTAATTTAACATTTGTCACATATAAAATAAATGACCAAAAAAAATTATTCTATGTATTAGATCTTTTCAATAAAGTATTTTAATATCTTACCACTCATTTTTATTTATAATGTAAAAAAAGCAATTATTTTTATCCCAGCACCGTGTTTACACAATTATATTACATCCAAATATCAGCACTACAATCTGATATTTGAATGTAATATAAGTGTCCAACATATGCGCTAGATAAAATAATTGCTTATTTACTCATAATTAAGTTTCAATAAGAATGACATTTAGTAAATTCTAAAGTAATTTCACCAACATCATTGAGGCAAAAAACATTGTAATAGTAATTCTAAAGTGAGACCACTCTATGCTCTGCTCAACAGTTCTTTAGATTTGCTCATATAAAAAGAATTTGGAGTCGTAGGAATAAGAGATCCTTTTTATTCCTGCATACAAATACTATATCTTGGATTGAAGATGAAAATATTCATTTATTTAACACTCTCAAAAGGCACATGCTCAATTAGCTTGAAATGCTGATATGGGAATGTAGTATAATGTAAAAGTATCATCACACTATTTAAAGAAGATAGTTTCATTTTAAATAAGATTTTTAGTTTTGGAATATCCCATGAGGTTTAAGGAATCAATTATCCTTGCTTTTATTATGTTTGACATAACAGACAATTTGCGTGCTGATTTAGGGTGCACTCATCACCATTTTTATATTCTCAAAGATCACCCAAATCTGCAACTTACATATCCAAGTGATTAATGAGCATTGAATAATCCACATGGGGACTTACTTGAATATGCCAGTGATAGTTTTAAAGCAATCCTTGGAATTCAAAATAGAAGTGAATTCAGAATCTTAATTACTTAAAAGTGTATAACATCTAAAATACATAAGTTTTCTTACAGTAATGATGGTGAAAACTGTCATCGATATGGAAATAAGAAATTAGTGTTTTCAAAATATTTAAGAAGTATTATTTAATCCAAGCTTACAATTTTGAAATACTAAAAGTTTACACACTCTTAAATACAAATTTTATTACAATATATGTCTAAACCACATTTTGCAATAATGTAAAATTTGATTTGAAAACAGCTTTGATAATTTCAAAATACTAAAAAGCTTGTAAATTTTAAATTACAATTTTTTTTATTATACAAAATGGCAGTGAGTGCAGTCTAAATACTAACATTTTATAATTTCTAAATTACGAATTTTTTTTTTACACTAACGATGGTGCAAAGCACCAAAGTATACAGGAAGGGAGAAGGATATTTTCGATGATACTTTGTATCATCAAAAAAAATTGAGAAGTCTGATCGAACAAACCCTTTTAATTTTGAAATATTAAAAGCTTATAACTTCTAAAATATAAATTTTATTACAATACAAACCCATATGCACATGTTGAAATAACATAAATTGATGACACTAAGTTTATAACTTCTAAAATATAAATTTTATTACAATATATGGACCATACACACATGTTGAAACAATGTAAAATTCATCAAACCAAACTTATAATTTTGAAATAATGAGAGTTAATAATTTCGAAAATACAAATTTTATTATAATATATGTCCATAAGCACATGTTGAAATAATGTTAAATTGATCATACAAAGCTTAAAATTTTAAAATACTAAAAGCTTATAAGTTTTAAAATACAAATTTTATTACAATATATGCCTATAACCATATGAAATGAAGCAAATTAAGATTTTACATGCAATTGGATTTTTTGTCAGAGAGCAACTGATGTTGCATGTTTCCTTTGTTCCATGAATGTTGAAAAATTGGAGATAAAAAATAGTGTTGTTCACATTTGATTTTCTGATGATGAAATTAGATTCACACCTGATCATGTAAATTCTTTATGAGTTTTTTGCAATTGATACAAATCTATATATCTATTTATAAGGTTTTCTATTTATTAACACTGAAGTGACTTTTAGCATCAACAAATGAATACAGAAAATTGATTAAATAATCCAGATTTTAGTATAAAATGTTGATTATTTCAAATGTAAAAAAGAAGTATTAAATTTTAAATAAGATAAAAACTAATATTTTCACTGTCAGTAGGTAGCATAAGCATTTTTGAGAAATTTGATGAATAAATCTCACTTAATTTTTTTTTTAGCTATCTGTCAGAAAATAACGTATGTGAGAAATGAAGTACCCAACATTTCTTGCTTTGGTAAGAAAGAATCTGATTTATTATTTTTTTATTAATTGTAAAATTAATATTCTTTACTTTAAATAATTATTATTTTAACTAATATTCAGATAAAATGTTATTTATTATTAATTGTAGAATAAATATGCTTTGGCAGTAGTCGCTACATTTATTCAACATTTGTTATTTTTAATATGTCATTGTAGGTCTATATTTGAATAATTTTTTTATGTTAGAAGTTATATGCTTTTAGTATTTTTGAAATTATAAGCTTGAATTGATCAATTTACACTTATTGAACATGTCTTTTTTTTAAATTAATATGTGTGTTCATTATTTTTTCTTTTACTTTTTATGTTTAAGTATTATCAATTTGTCTTTTAGAAATATAATCTTTAAGTATTTTGAAATTTATCCAAGTCTCCCATTTTTATAAGTGTACATTCAAATCATGTTATTGATCAAACATAGTTTTACAAAACTGACACTTTAATTTTTTAATTATTGATGTAAATTGCAATTTTGTAACAAGTGATCATATCATTACAATGTGCAGATTATTTAAGGTTATTTATCATTAGGATGTGTCAGCAGTGGTTTTGGATGATCCTTAGAATTCAAAATGGCTGTGAGAATACTCTATATCAGCACCAACAATTTTTCATATTACTTAAATAATGATTTCAAAAATATAATAAAATGCAACTTCTCTTCTTGATAAAACAAAAATTATATTTCTATTATATTCAGATTTGAATATACATATAATGAACAAAGGTCCATATTCTTAATAATGATTCCAATAGAAACAAAATGAATAAAACATTTCTTAATAATATTAATAAATGGATTACGATTTTTTTTTAATTTATTCAAAAATAGCAGAGATTTAGTGCATGTGGTTAACAATTTTAAATTTAAGCTTCTGGTATATTACTTTTTTCTATAAACTCGTTTGCAAGTCATGATTTTACATAATCCAAACATTGACAACATCAGAACCTTCCAATATTACAGTGAGCATACATAAAAAATAGCTTACTCTATATTTATTTTCCATAACTTAAATTATGCAGAAAATTAGCAGTATAATTAATGATAAATTTTCTCAAAATTACTATTTTGTACAATTTTTTTTAGCTTAAATAGGAATTTAATTATCTCTAGTCAAATACTACAATTCAAAGATTGAATTTCTCATTCTGATATTTAAAATTTCTCCAACTCTTTCCTCCCCCATGACAACTACTAATAAAAGAAAATTTAATTGTTAATCCAACCCTTTTAAAAACTGTTATCATGTGATCTAAATCTTCTCCACTCCATCTATAAAGATAACTATTTAATCAAAGGTTTTAATATAAAAATAATTATTTTTCCTGTCTCAATGCATTGGCTGGGAAGTGAATCCATGACCATGGGACAACTGATTGTAAGGCAGCTGTGCTTACATATTATTTTTATCAATAAACATTATTTTATCTTAACATGTAGATAGTTTATTTTCTTTTTTAAATCTTATACAAAATACTTTACTTAAAATAACATTAAAATAATTAATATTATTTTATAAATAGACATTCATTTCCATTTCCATCCACTTCAATCAAAAGATTAACATGGAATTTATATTTTTGTATTAGTTCAAATTATTTTCTCCTATCGATTACAGAATATTATTTTAATAAAATATAATTAAGCAGTGTAAATCTTTGATATTTCATCAGCAGAAATATTTAAAAGTTTTAAATTATTTTATATCGATGAAAAATTGTGATGACTGTTTTAATTTCAAGTGTTTTTGTCAAAAATTCTTAGATAAATTTGAATTTAAAAAAGTTGATAAATTTAACAAGAAAATTGAACATTTGTTTTATAAAAATTTTCCGGATAAAATGAATGATCAAAATTATGAACATATCTGGTATAAATTTGGAGTTCAATCAAAAATAAATTTTAAATTATGCATCGAAATATGTTGCTGGTAGACGAAAACATTTTAATCTTGAATTAAAGTCTGCAGAACATTCATTTAGTTTAATTAAGTGTGGTTTTAATACTTGTAATAATATTGTTAATGTAGTTAAAAATAAAAAATAATAATAATTACAATACGAAAATAAATGGTTAAGTTAAATTAATAAATTTAAAAATGTTCTATTAAATAATGACTTAGTGTGTTTAAAGGAAAATAAAGGTCTTAGAATGTGCTTGAATATGAGAACAAAATATAATGAAAAAGTTATGGATCAAATGAAAGGCTTGAATTTCAAAAAAGTGAAATAATAAAAGTAGATACATCTTGCACAATATTTATAAATGTAATTTTAATAAAAACTAAAAATAAAGTTTTTGATAGCTATACATATTATAATTTATATTCATCACCCGCTATTTGTCCAAGGATATTTTCAAATATAAAGCAACATAAAGAAAAGTATCCATTAAGATTGATAATTGATCTTGGTGGTGCATATTATTATCAAACATATAGATATATTAAATCATTACTTCAAGATATTTTAGATTTTGGAGTATATTCTGTTCATCATTGCTTGATTTCATAGATAAAATTAAGACCATAAATATTGGCTTACATGACACAATTTGTTTTTTTGATATTAATGAAATGTATGAATTAATAGATCAAATAGAGTCAATTAATAATATTTATAATGCTCTTGTTTCAAAAAATATAAAGTGTGATATTATAAATTTTATTATAAAAATATTACAGTTTATTGATAAAAATATTTATGTTCATTTTTAGTAATGAATATCATAAAATGAGTTATGGTTAGTAGTGTAGCTGATGTTTTATTTGTGGAAAATATGATATAAAAATCAATTTATTTAATGAATTAAATCAGATTAAGGATATAAAGTGGGTTATAACTCAAGAAAAATACAATACCGTAAAATTCTTGAATATTTGTGTTACACATAATGAATACAATTTGGATTATTTTATTTCAATTAAACCGATCGAAACTAGAGGTTTTATTTTATGTGAATCACATGTACCTATAAATCATAAGTTGTCTGGATTAAATGCATTCTTATTTCCAAATGAAAATTTATGCAAACATTCTAGTGATAAAATTAAAAATGTATATTTATTTGTTAATTATTTGTTGAAAATTGGTTATTATAAAAGTACTGTTACTAATATTAAAAAATTGAAAAGGAATCAAGAATATAATAAAAATAAAAATAATATCAAAGTGAAATGGATTTCCCTGCATTTTATATGGGATGACAGTGTTAAGTTTATTAGAAGAATTCATAACAGTTTGCACTATATTGCTTTTTTTTCAACAAATAATACAAATAGATAACTTAATAACTATAAAATTTGAAATTCAAATTTTAATCAAAATTATATTATGTATAAATTGATGTGTAAATGTGGCTTACAATATACCAGTAAATCTAAATGTACATTGTAGAAGAGAATAAAAAACCATATGATTTTATATAATAGAACTCAAAAAAAGAAACAATCAGAAAAATATGTAAATAAATCTTCATCATCTGTTATATTTGATCATAATAAATCTTGTCAATATGGATTTAAATTTGATTATAATAATATAAAAATTATGCAAATTGAGCATTGCCACAATAAACTTAAAATAAAAGAGGTCATGTTGATTTCAAGAAATCATCAAATGTTAATGAATCAGTAATCATCAAATGATAAAATAACAGAATTGTGGGAAAACTAAACTAAATTGAACTATTGGTATTGTGAAAGGATGCCTTGTTTTAATTATTCATTGTTATATACTGTAACGGTCAGAAAACGTGTGACTCATAAACATAGTGCAGAATGCGACCACCATACAGAACAGCAGCACCATCGAGTAGCAAAGCCATCCATGGTACTGAGTTTGAACATAGTTTATTGGTTTCACAATACAATCCACAAAACAACGCATCTGATGCAACATTAGTAAATATTTCCTTAGGCACGGTGGTCAGGGATATGCAAGAGACTCATGATTTTATTCTTGAGTTAGCCAATAACCAAACTAATATTAATTAAACATTCATATTTACATAATCAAGGAAATATTATATAGAATGGGTATCGAATAAATGAAACGTAACTGCAGACGTATAGTTTAAAATTATTTATTAATACATTTTAATAAAACAATCTAATAATATTTTATGGACTAACAGCTTCAGTAGCAGGATTTGTGACATGATTATATTTTAAAGAATACATTTATTTATTTAGACATTCTTTTATATTGAGGATTTCAGTAGCGGTATTTCCGATACTGTAATGTTTACAAAAGGAATACATTTATTTGAAGGCATAATCTAGCTACCTAAAATTCTCGAGTAAGTATTTCTAATGCATGCCTGGAGGGATTTATACCTTTGCAATGCAAGAGTCTAAAGTATGGGTTATAAGAGTAATGGCAGATATATATTTATTTAATTACAATATTTATGTATAACTAAGGGCAAACATTTATTTGAGAGTGAATTATGAAGATAATGCAGAGGCGGAGTGATATATAGAATAATAAAATTAAGTGAAGGAACACGTTGTATGCTTTAGAAAGGCAATATGGAGTGGCAGTATATTGAAACTGCAATGCCGCGAATGGGTTTATAAGAGTAGCGGGCTGGTCTCTGCCTCGGCATGACAAAGTAAGGTGTCACATAAGCATAACCAGGGACAAGCGGTCCGTGTCACAGTTTTGCCAGCTGGCTGCATGACATTGACAAATCCTATGGGAGCATCCATTATGCCCACTTGTGTAGGATGACTGGGGTTAATTTCAACCCTGAAGAATCCGGAAATTTCATGGCAGAATGGATCATCGCGTCTCTAAAACATAACACATGTATACTGTATAAATGATTATGTTGAGATTTAAAATAGATTTCTGACTCGGCCCTACATTATCAACATTTACTAAAGAATGTTGGCGACTCTCAAAGAAATGTGATTTTCTAGAATTATTCATTAGATTTAATGAATACAAAACATATATAAATTGGGAATTATTATAACTAATACATCAGCCATTTGTGAAGTAATAGACTCCTGCATTACAATAAATGATGCATTGAATGTGTGTCGATTTATATGAAAGTTAAGTTAGTTATGAAAGCAAATATTAATGAAAATTTGACATGCATTCATTGTCCCAAGCGATCATAGATTTAAACTTTGAAGATTGAGACAATTATGAGCATGCAATAATTAAATAATAACTATAGATAAAATGTAGATTTTAAAAATACGCAACCAAGATAGAATTAGGTAAGCTAGATTAGTAGAGAAATTTACACATTAAGTTAATTATTCAGTTTAGTTATAAATATGGTAGTTTTTACATTTTATAATTGAGATAAGTATTATGAAGAAGAGCTATAGCATATTATTAGAGTACTCTAGAGTTTGAACACAGACAGGTACCTGTTTTATAAGAAGTTTTCTGATTCCATTAGTTTAGCAGCAAAAAGTTCACGAGTGGCAATTCTTTCTTGTATTTAGATATTTCATTTAATTTCACAGCAGCAGCAGCTTTCTCATTCAGTTCAGGCAGCAGATCTTCATGGTGAATTTATGATGAGCAATGGAAAGTTCGGCATCTGATAGGCCATCTCCTGATGGATAATAATCTAGGTGCTTTACTCAGTCATACCTTGGAAGGAACAAATTATTTTATTATTTTTGGAGACTCTCAGTGATCGAGAGCAAAGCTAAAGTTTAAGTGAATGTCTCCAGCAAGTCTAAGATGGCCTCTTTTCTTATCTTGATCTTTCACATTTTTGTTAAGATATTTTTAGGTTCTACTTAATCTGCCATGAGGATAATCAGTGCATTTTGTTGGTTTTTTTAATTAAAGAAAGCTGCCGTTCTATTGTTTACATTTTATATTTACTAATTATATTTTGGGGAATTTTTCTTTAATTAATCTATTATCTATCACTGACTGATGCTTTTCAATTTCAAAGACAAAAAGGAAAAAAACAAGATTATTTTAACTTTTAATTAAATATTACATCAGATTTTTTTAGAATTATTATTAAACGAAATTTAAACAAAGCAATAAATATGAACTTTATAATCCAAAATAAATGATTAAAATTATACAAAATCATATAACTAAAAGAAATCTAAATTATATTATTTTATCCCTATTTATTGCGTTTAATTTGAGATCGATATGTGTGCATGTTTATGCTGAATTCTACATATATTTATACATTTTTAATATTGCTACACACACAATTCGATACCAAAAAGTTTAAAATTGGGAGGGATATACCGCTCAGTGAGAGACGACAGAAAAAGGTGAAACTTAAGATTCGAATACGAATCTTACTGTTTCATTTCCCCGTACTTCCAGGGAACAATTAAGCAAGAACAAAGGAGGCAAGAAGGAGAAAAAAAAATTTACATTACATAATTTAAATACGAAAAAATTATTATTTTTTTTACAGATATATTGAAATATAGAAAGCAGAGATTACATGAAGCAACGAACAATTTATATACCCGGATCTAGAATTTATAGTTGAATTAAAATGGCCTAATTTGTCCGTGTCTGGTAGAAATCATAGTAATGTTAGTTAAACTGATTATATTTCTATAAAAAAAATTATTAGAGTAAGGTTAGTTAATATAATATAAAAAAATTTTTTAAGAGTAATAGTAATTAAAAGAATAATATATATATAATAACATTTCTATCTAAAATCCTATTTGACTAAAGTACAATCCATTCAACCAAGTTCATTATATCAAGTTCATTTTAATATTTTCATATACATTTAACCCATCCTAATAGTCTAATATTCTTACAACCCTGGGTCAGGTGGATAATACCTACATGGTTTGAGATTACGGGCATTGTATGTCCCTTTTATGGTATTTCCATCTTTTAATAAATATGCATTTGGGCCACATGTGCGATCAATTATAAAGGGTCCCCGGTACAAAGGAAAGAACTTTTTATATATTCTTTTCTCTTTGTTACTTTGTTGAGAATTCCGTACCCAAACATAGTTCCCGACCTGGAAATGTTGGCTTCTCCGATCTGCTCATAATTTCCGTTCTGCCCTTTCTGTAAGGCAGTAGTGTGCCATGTGTCTGTCAGTTTCAATATTAATTTCACGTTCATCCATAAGTAATGGCGTCTTGATCAGTAACGAGTCCACTTTATCAAAATGCAAACATGTTGGTGTCATGCCAGTGTCCATCTTCATCTCTTCTTTAATGCTGACTTTATTCTTCGGTTCTTGTGGGCCTTCATCGGCTGGAATGAGGTCTCTTTGCTCATCACACTTTTTTTATTTTTACTACACTACCTGCTTGCCCTTCTACTACCATCGGTTCGTCTGATCTCTCTGACTTCCTTTTCTTTTCCATATTTTTAATCTCTTCTTCCTTTTTACTAACTGGGGATATTCCAAAATGTTCCTTTATGGCTTCTAACTCTCTCCACATAGTGTCTTTAAATTCCTTGATATTCTCTAACTTTTATCTTTTTCTTCTTCCTGTCTCTGTTTTGATTCTTCATCTCTTCTTTTTCTCATTTTCTCCTCATACATTTTCTTCATTTCTTGCATATTCTGTCTGAGTATTTCCTCAATAAACTTGAAATTAAAGTCCATTGATCCTCTGTATTGTTGCGGAGCTTCCCTTCACTCGGGTGTCGACTCCAAAGCTTCAGATAAATATACTTGATCTCTGTCAATATTTTCTGATTCCATTTTTTAATATGATTTATTTATTTTATACTACTAGCATTTGACTACTCCCCATAACACTCTTTCACTGTCCTCACCTACTCTACATTGCCCTATCTCTATACTGCTGCGTTTAACATATTTAACATATATATTATTGCGAACAAGTGGTTACGCGTATAATAAGCTACTGCTGTCATGATATATATTTTTGTACTTTAACAAAATATTTACTATTAACATATATAACAAGTTTCTGCTGTCTCTGCTATATATATAACAGTGTTTTAATAAAAAAAAAATCCAATGCTACTTGCTTTCTCATTTGACGACTGATTACTTTTTTTCTTGACATATATATATATATATATATATATATATATATATATATATATATATATATATATAAAATAAATATTTCATTAGATCCAAGTATTTTCATTCCTTCTTAAATTACACACATATCCCTGCTTTCCTTAAATTTGTTATTACACCTGCTGTCCTTTCATTCACTCGACCCACATTATTTCACTCGATTTACTTTTTTTCATTATTTTTATCAAAACAAAATTGTATATATATATAGTATAATTAGCCAACTCGAGTAATGAACGCTAAAATATATTTATATGCATTATATTTTCCTCAGGGTATATATGGTTTTTTTTTGTATCGAAAGCTCCATGTTGGAAAGTGCCAAACGCTAAAAAAAAAATTTAACTATGTAACGGTCAGAAAATGTGTGACTCATAAACATAGTGCAGAATTCGACCACCATACAGAACAGCAGCACCATCGAGTAGTGAAGCCACCCATGGTACTGACTTCAAACATAGTTTATCGGTTCCACAATACAATCCACAAAAATTAGTAAATATTTCCTTAGGCACGGTGGTCAGGGATATGCAAGAGACTCATGATTTTATTCTTGAGTTAGCCAATAACCAAACTAATATTAATTAAACATTCATATTTACATAATCAAGGAAATATTATATAGAATGGGTATCGAATAAATGAAACGTAACTGCAGACGTATAGTTTAAAATTATTTATTAATACATTTTAATAAAACAATTTAATAATATTTTATGGACTAACAGCTTAAGTAGTGGGATTTGCAACATGATTATATTTTAAAGAATACATTTTTTTATTTAGACATTATTTTATATTGAGGATTTCAGTAGTGGTATTTCTGATACTGTAATGTTTACAAAAGGAATAACTTTATTTGAAGGTGTAATCTAGCTACCTAAAATTCTCGAGTGAGTATTTATTATGCATGCCTGGAGGGATTTATACCTTTTCAATGCAAGATTCTAAAGTATGGATTATAAGAGTAATGGCAGACATATATTTATTTAATTACAATATTTATGTATAACTAAGGGCAAACATAATGCAGAGGCGGAGTGATATATAGAATAATAAAATTAAGTGAAGGAACACGTGGTAGCTTTAGAAAGGCGATATGGAGTGGCAGTATATTGAAACTGCAATGCCGCAAATGGGTTTATAAGAGTATTGGGCTGGTCTCTGCCTCAGCCCGATGAAGTAAGGTGTCACATAAGCATAACCAGGGACAAGCGGTCCGTGCCGCAGTTTTTCCGGCTGGCTGAATGACACTGTCAAATCCTATGGGAGCACCCATTATGCCCACTTGTGTAGGACAACTGGGTTAATTTCAACCCTGAAGAATCCGGAAATTTAATGGCAGAATGGGTCATCGCATCTCTAAAACGTAACACGTGTATACTGTATAAACGATTATGATGAGATTTAAAATAGATTTCTGACTCGGCCCTACATTATCAACATTTACTAAAGAACGTTGGTGACTCTCAAAGAAATGTGATTTTCTAGAATTATTCATTAGATTTAATAAATACAAAACATATATAAATTGGGAATTATTATAACTAATATGTCAGCCATTTGCGAAGTAGTAGACCCCTGCATTACAATAAATGATGCATTGAATGTGTGTCGATTTATATGAAAGTTAAGTTAGTTATGAAAGCAAATATTAATGAAAATTTGACATGCATTCATTGTTCCAAGCGATCATAGATTTAAACTTTGAAAATTGAGACAATTATGAGCATGCAATAATTAAATAATAACTATACATAAAATGTAGATTTTAAAAATATGCAACCAAGATAGAATGAGGTAAGCTAGATTAGTAGAGGAATTTACACATTAAGTTAATTATTCAGTTTAGTTATACATTTGGTAGTTTTTACATTTTATAATTGAGATAAGTATTATGAAGAAGAGCTATAGCATATTATTAGAGTACTTTAGAGTTTGAACAAAGACAGGTACCTGTTTTATAAGAAGTTTTCTGATTCCATTAGTGTAGCAGCAAAAAGTTCACGAGTGGCAATTCTTTCTTGTATTTAGATATTTCATTTAATTTCACAGCAGCAGCAGCTTTCTCATTCAGTTCAGGAAGCAGATCTTCATGGTGAATTTACGACAGGCAATGGAACATTCGGCATCCGATAGGCCATCTCCCGATGGAGAATAATCTAGGTGCTTTACTCGGTCATACCTTGTCAGGAACAAATTATTTTATTATTTTTGGAGACTCTCAGTGATCGAAAGCAAAGCTAAAGTTTATGTGAATGTCTCCAGCAATTCTAAGATGGCCTCTTTTTTTTATCTTGATCTTTCACATTTTTGTTAAGATATTTTTAGGTTCTACTTAATCTGCCCTGAGGATAATCAATGCATTTTGTTTTTTTTTTTTAATTAAAGAAAGCTGTCATTCTATTGTTTACATTTTATATTTACTAATTATATTTTGGGGAATTTTTCTTTAATTAATCTATTATTTATCACTGACTGATGCTTTTCAATTTCAAAGACAAAAAGGAAAAAACAAGATTATTTTAACTTTTAGTTAAATATTACATCAGATTTTTTTACAATTACTATTAAACGAAATTTAAACAAAGCAATAAATATGAACTTTATAATCCAAAATAAATGATGAAAATTATACAAAATCATATAACTAAAAGAAATCTAAATTATATTATTTTATCCCTATTTATTGCGTTTAATTTGGAGATCAAAATGTGTGCGTGTTTATGCTGAATTCTACATATATTTATACATTTTTAATATTGCTACACACACAATTCGATACCAAAAAGTTTAAATTTGGGTGGGATAGACCGGTCAGTGAGAGATGACAGAAAAAAGGTGAAACTTAAGATTCGAATACGAATCTTACTATTTCAATTCTTGATAAAGACTACAAGATGTATAGTTGAAAGTACTTTTAATAAAATAACTATAATTTATATGAATTTTACTGTATTTTAATATATATATATATATATATATATATATATATATATATATATATGTATTAAGCAATTAAATCATCTCACATGATTAAG
>JAQFVV010008567.1:0-5000 GCA_028023455.1 Epiperipatus broadwayi | reverse complement strand
TAAATATATTTAAAGTTTTTAGAATTTAGCGCTATTATTTAATTAATAAAAGAACACATTTCTAAGAAAACATATTTTTGCTTAGCTTTCTTTAGAAAATAACATTGTACAGTAATTATCAGATTCTGATTTTATTTCCCTAGACTTTCAAGCACCCGCTATAATAAGAATAAGAAATTTGTTTTAAAAAATACTGGATTAATCACCCTTTGAAAGATAAGGAAGGTTTTCTTTTATTAAAAGAGACAGCGTAAGCATTTGCGATTCTGGGGGAAATTATCGACATATAATTTAGTATATGAAAATATAAAATATCATAATGAAAATAAAGTATAGCCACATAGACATGAAATCAAGAAATAATAATTGTTCAGGAGAGGTTTAATGTAGGAGAGATTACAGCTAATTGTATAGAGAGAACAAGGTACAATTAACTAAAAGGTAAGAATTTTACAGATTAATTCATACTTAATATTAAATTTTACAAATAAAAAATTCTTTACAAAATGTTTAGCGAAACAAATAGGTGAAATTTAAAATTATTCACGGTAATTTTAAGGGTCTAGTAGCATTTGAAATGATTACCTCTGGACAAACTTGGCTGTTCTTTTGATGTTTTTCAGATTACCCTCGGAGAAGTAGATCTAGTTTGATGAGCATAATTATTGAGGTAGGTAGTAAGTTCAGTATTTAACAAACAGGCATATAGTTATAGTCTATGAGTGTCAGGATCCATGGGCATAGATTTCATGGAAAGCCATCTCTAATGGCGAGCAAGGTGAAGTGGATTTACTCATGACACATTGAAAATTAGCGAACGCAAATTTACTTCGCAACTGCTCTCATTGACTGTGTTAGTTCCTCTGTCCAATTAATTAATAATTATTCCATGCCTTGGTATTTGTGGAATTCCTTCTTGATTGGTCATCGCTAATGATTTTCTTTAATCCAATTTCCAAAAGAATTTCTATACAAGCTTTTACCCATTGTGATGGAAGATGCCATTGTTAGATAAGTATTCAAACTGAAATTAATTTGATAAAAAAATGTTTGTGAAAAAAGTAAATCAATTAAGTTTAGTTTCTAATTTTGATTTTAGAGAAACTTTTAATTAAATTTATTTTAGAATATTATACAAGATTACGTTTCTCACCTTTAATTAATTTTGACTAATTACAATTGCATCTACCATATTGGATTTAAATAAAAGTAGAGTTTAATAGCAAAAATAATTTAAAAACAAAGTTTTATAGAATGACATATAACAAACTTTTTGTAGTAATTATTTGCTCATTATGTTTGTCTCTACAATATCTCTGTATATGAGCTTCAATCAATAAATAATTACTATAACTTTTATAAAATAAAAAATACAGAACATATAATATATTTTGATATTATAAGTTCATTATAATTAATCCCCCATTACCTATTGCATATACATATTCCCTCTTTAAATACTATATTTATTACTTTTATTTTTTTTGTGTGTGTATTTAAATTCAGATATTTATGCATATATTTTCGTTAATAAGTATATTAGTTAATAAAATAAAAAAAAAAAACAAAAAAAAATGTGTTAGTGAACGGAATATATATGCAAGAATATGGTTTGAATTTAGCTTGGTAGTGGAAAATTTGAGGTGGGCTGTGAAGTGCAATTTGAATCTCAGATTCGACTTCATTTTACCGGACTTACAATTGATAAACAAAAAAATGGAAAAAAAATATCTTACTTGATGCTCTGGTGACAAAAAAACAACCTGGTTTGAAATGAGTATGTGATATATATATATATATATATATATATATATATATATATATATATATATATATATATATATATATATATATATATATATATATATATATATATATATATATATATATATATATATATATATCAAACTAATGTTAGCCCCTTTTTTTTTTCTTTGCTGATATATTCTAAAAAAAATTTTTTTTACCTATCTATCACTGGGTGCAAAACTATTACAGTAAACTACATTTCTATCTTTCTTTAAGAGTGTGGTTCAAATTCCTTATCCATCCATCTGTGATTTATGGTTATCTTATTTTTAATATTTTCCACGATCAGGAGGTTCAACTGGCTTTACATACCTTGCATTGAATGTCCTTAACAGAGCTGTCACATACTGTTCAAAATCTAGCGGTTAGTTTTCATGGCTTTCCCACCAAGATTTTGCATATCCATTGAGATAGTGAATTGCTAAAACTACTTGATCCGATGCTGAGATTTGTTGGAATCAAAACAATTCTTGAAGACACTCAGTATGTGCTTTTGGATTTTCTTCAGCATCTTTGTTGAATGATTTAACTTGGATGAACTTCACAATGTATGCTTGCATGTTCGAGATCTGTCCTATGGGCGTAATATTTGATTTCCTGTCACCTTGTTTTAGTACTGATTGTACTTCATCTGGTATGATGTTAACCACATTCTCTCTTGTTCCTTTAATCATGGTTTGTTCTAATTCATCAGGTTTGTATTCTAAAGTTTCCACTGCTTTGCTTTTTAGTTGATCAACTTCATCTCTAAGTTCACCTAACTGGTCTTGAAACTCTGTCTGAATTTCCTGCACCTTTACAATGATCTTTTCTTGTTCTTCACAACCCTGCAGTTCATCCCCCAAATGATCATTTATTTGACTTATGGCTACATGGTGGGCAGCTTCTTGCTTGTCTATCCCACTTTGTGTCATCATTAATTTTCCATTCATTTTGGATACTATAGTTTTAGTTTCTTGTTTTTGATCCTCCAAGAGCCCTTCAAATTCAGTGTGAACTTTTTCATAGCCTTTCCTGCAATCTGTGCACATCTTGTCTATTTGTTTTAATATATTATTGTTCATTTCACTACACAGTGATGACATCAACTCCTTCATTTCCTTATTCTCAGCTTCAATTTTTTTTTCCATGTTGGTGAACATAGTCACCAATAATGTTTCTAAGTTTAGGTTCTGTTTCTGCACAGATTCCATGGTTACAACCTTCATTCTGCTATCTGATTAGAGTATATATATATATATATATATATATATATATATATATATATATAATATATATATATTTCTTTATTAAAGACACAATAATGCTCACTTATGGTTTCCTGTTTGTTTTTATTTATTTATGGTATGATACACCTCTTCCCCTTTCTCAACAGTCTCCTCCTTATTTTTCTCTACCATACGCTGTACCCAATCTTTACCTGATTTATTATATATAGTATTCTACCATGCCTGAATTTCCTCATTTTCTAAACATTAGTTCCAAATATATATATATATATATATATATATATATATATATATTTGGAATAAACATGTCACTATATATATATATATATATATATATATATATATAGTGACATGTTTATTTCATGTTTAAAGAGGTTTATTTAAACTTCATTGTAACAATATTTCATACTCTGTAGTCAAGTTGCAATCTTTAAGTGTCCATATATATTCAATGGATCATTAGTAAGAATGGATTTCCATTATTGCTATTAAAAGGTGTGAAGGTTGCCTTGACAGCAGTTAGAGATATTGGTTGCTATATTTACTGTGAATGTTTAGGTGGTTACTGGTTGGAAACTATTTATATATATATATATATATATATATATATATATATATATATATAATATAGTTGAATATATATATATATATATATATATATATATATATATATATTCAAGTATATTATTTAATCTTTCTTGTCATTCAGCGCTTTTGCTCAGTCTTTAGGTTTGGTTGTTCCTTTTTAAAATTTTATTAATTCATATTAAAATTATCAAAACTTGCATGACATAGTTGAGTACATATTGTGTGATTTATTAAATAATGCTCTCTATATAACTCGTTAACTTTTAAAATCATTGTTTCTAATAATTTTTTTAGTTTATTCAATCTACCACCTAATTCCAAAATTTATAATGGTATTACTACTGGGTGCCAGTCAAGAGGAGTAGATTGTTACAACACTATTTTACTAGATGATCAGCTTTTAATCAATTGTACATTTTTATAATTACATATTTTTTTATTTATGACAGATACACAGCAGTTCAGATGCATAATATAATAAAGTAATTAAAGAGGCCATTACTGTTTGAAGCACATATCTTTTTTTACATACTATGGGTATGAAAGAATTTAAAAGCTGCCACTGCTTTTCTTTCACCAACCCAATAAAGTGTACATACATATTTAAAACATTATTTATGGATGAAGAACAAAATATCACATATATACTGAATATTGTTTATGGGAAAAAAAAATTACATATATGATTGACATTATTGGGAAAATTATACACATATTAGTAATGACTTGTACCTAGTGTGTATAATATTTAAAAAACAAACATCTGAACTGGGTGTACAAACCAAGAAAAAAAATTTTACATATCTTTTTATTTTTTTTTAGAAAAAAACATTATATATATATATATATATATATATATATATATATATATATATATATATATATATATATATATACTGAAATCTATTATTAAGGGCTCTGCAGGGTGTAAAATTAATTAATAGCCCCATAGCTGGGCATCCATACCTGGGGGCGTAAACCTGTACTGGTCAGTTTTGTCTGTTCATATAACAAGATCTAGAATCTAGGCAAAAGTACCTCGAGTCCAATCATGTACAAGATACATAGGTCAGAAATACTCATGAACTCTGCCCTATTTGCCTATTTACCAAATCTACCAACTTATGAGCAACAATTCCAATGATACTGATCTAATTTATTTCTACCCTCCGGCATCACAAAGTTGTGTCACAAAAAGACTCTTATTTGAACTTTATTCATGTATAGAATATTATTGTTAGCAATTTTCGATTATCTAGTAAATGAAACCTTTTATATAACATCAAAATTATTTCTATTCAATAAATGAAACAATGACTTAGATATTCAGAAATATATATATGATTTATTAAGTGAACTTGAGATATTTTTATA
>JAQFVV010008566.1:0-27646 GCA_028023455.1 Epiperipatus broadwayi | reverse complement strand
TCCTGGTCAGTCATCTAATCTCAAGTAAATAAAATTGTAAATTAAGATCCGAGGGATGTGGTTTTAAGAACCAGTAGTTAAGGGGAATTTTATTTAATTAAAGATTTATACAATTTATAATTGATAACTTAATGTATCTTTAAGGAATGCTGTGATAGGTTTTTGTGGTATACCCTGTCCATGACTAGATTATGTTGTAACAGCTTTGTATTGTATTATTTAATTTTAGCTTGTTACAGTCTGGTGAAGAATTTTTGATCAGAGTTTTCACCTTCCTACATAAAGCCAATTTATATATATATATATATATATATATATTATATATATATATATATATATATATATATATATATATATATATATATATATATACACACTGTATCCTCACCTTTTGGTCAATACAATAAATAGAAAATAAAACTTCTCAAATAAAATAATAATGCTCCTGCTAAAATACTTATAATCTTAATATATTAAATAATAAAGTTATCCTATAATAATTTCTATCATTTGACTAAGTCTAACTAATTAATAAGTAATATATGGTCCGATTTATGAAAATTACATTAACAAATTACTAATAATATCATATGACAATTTGGTGAAGGTAAAGCAGTAAAGAATTTCATTAAGCCTATATCCTACAGGATACAGTCTCAATGGCATAAGAACACTACCCCCCTATTATTTTAAATAATAATACATTCATATTATTTTTAATTATTTAACAATAATAAGTAATTTAGTATAATATTACTAAACTAAGCTCTAATCTCTTTTACTAAAATATAATTATAACTATTTCAGGTTCTTGAAAAATAAATCTAATTAATTTTAAAAATATATCCTATAGCCAAGTATGATAAGGAATTTTGTATCATTCCTAATTATACATAAACAATTATTATAACAGTAATAATATTCCTACTCCTAATTAAAAAAAATATTAACCCTATCTACTATATAATACATTGACAACAACTAATAATAATAATAATAATAATAATAATAATAATAATAATAATAATAATAATAATAATAATAATAATAATAATAATAATAATAATAATAATAATAATAATAATAATAATAATAATAATAATAATATTTTTTTATTTCTCATGTGGCATCTTATTACTGTATAATCTGAAAAATATGTGGAAACAAACAATATTAAGTTCTATGCAGTAGATTGTGTGATGAATTATGATATAATAATATTATTTGCAAAAGAAAAAAAAAATCAATTATATTCTGGATAATTATTATTTCTTAAAAATGAATAATTTATTTATACTGTACAGATGTATTATATTTATTTTGGATTCAGTTAATCATGGATTTGTGATGGTGAATAAATCAATCAACATAACACGGAAATTTATAAAACAAGTTTAACAAATTTATTATCCTTTTCATTACAACAAACCTATTTACAATATGTACAAGTTTCACTAAATAAAAGCTAACAAAATATAAATTCAACTAAAGTAAGATTGATTACACTTATCAATATTATGAAATTAGAAAGTAATTAAGCCTTCATTCTGGCTTATGCAGTATTTATTATACATAATGTAAAATAAAATGTTAATTTAGACCTACTTTAAATCGTTTTCTAATTAAATAAATAGACAATATATCTTTTAATAAATATACAACCAAAATATAAATACTAAAATAATGCTCATTTTGAAAAATATAAATGAATATTGAATTTAACAAAACAGTGTTGATATTATTCTAGATATATTTTGCTTGCCACCACTCTCACAAATCCTTATATGTGTTTCATGTTTTTTTTTAAACTAATACTCATAAAATACAAACATTCATCACACTTTGTGTTACTCATTTTGGTGTTTCATTTAAAAAAAAAAAAAATATGCGTTGATTTGTGAAAAATAAATATATATATATATATATCAAAATTAATTAAAAATATTATGAATAGTTGTAATTTCTGTCATCATCAAAATTGTTTAATAAAAAAATATGAAAAAGTATTTATAATTCTTTATTACTTTACTATCAGTAGTTTCACTCAATTTCATTTGCATTTCATTTTAATCCAAACAAAAAAAAAAAAAACTATGTTATTTCCTTTTGAAAATCAATACATCAATCTCAAATTATTTATTATTTGTTTTTCATAAAACTCTATGCTATACAATTTAATAACTGTTGAAATTAAGATAGTGATATGATACATAGGACATAAATGAATGACAACAGTAAAGACTCAATAGTATAAAGTATTTAATAATCCCCATGGCAACAGTGTGAAAGAATAGGTAGACTTTTGTCCAATACCTTCAAAATAATAACCAGGCTATTTATTAAGCTCCTACAGATCATTTTAAAATATGAAAATATCAAACACTGTCCATGGAAAAATACATACAAGACACAAGTCTATGTTAACTGTACTTGCATAGAACTATGAAGATCAAATATAGGATATTTTCTATCTTATTAACATATCCTACAAATAAGCATCCAAGGGTTTCCTTATACTTTCCTGTCACTACTGATTAAAACTCCAAATTAGATCTAACAATCCACATCACAAAATAACTAGCATTACTCTTAATAACAAACTAGTTAACATATGATATTATCAATCCAGAACTACTATAAGAAAAAAAAGGTTTTATTCACTTTAAACTCATCAACAAAAATACAAATGATCTTTGTTTTGTTTTGGTATTAAAATCAATACTCAAATTTTTAAAAAGTATGGTTCATTCAATAAAGAATCATGAAAAATTATGACATCAATAAATTATTTTAAACTTTGTAATATAAGAAATAAAATGTATGCATATCTCTTTTTTTAAAAATATCATAGTTTATATCTCAGAATAATAATAATAAAAAATATATATGTGTAATTATCACACACATACTCATGTTCATACATTCATATGATAAATGTAATATTTCAAAATATTCCAAGCAACTCGATAAAAAATAATAAATAAAATGTATATCATATGATAATTAAATAATTTTAAATTACCTCATGACTCTTCACCTTGAAAGTCACTATTTTAGATATTTTCTGGTCCAAATTCAGCATAAGAAAAACATATTAATCAAAAATCAATCATCTAATATAACACTATCATACTTTAAAAAAATGTTTGCAAACCCTTTAAAAAAATTAAAGATTTTTTAAAAATATTAATGCTGTTAGAATAATAATAATAATAATAATAATAATAATAATAATACCAATAATAATAATAATAATAATAATAATAATAATAATAATAATAATAATAATAATAATAATAATAATAATAATAATAATAATAATAATAATAATAATAATAATAATAATAATAATAATAATAATAATAAATATTTAAATATGTAACCTTCCCTATCCTATACAATAATTTCTAATGCTAAAGTTAGTATATTTAATATAATAATTAAAATTAAATTTACATAATTCCAATTCATGTTTGTTCTCCAATAAAGTTCAACTAAAGGTCTTTCATTGCAATTCAACACTCCAAATAGGACCCTCTGTGATTGCTATGAAATGAATATTGTCTGAAAGTTTTTTCTGGCACAACAATCTCTCTTAATTATTTTACAATTAAAAATCAATAATATTCCAATTTTAGTTTTAACAATATAAGAAGGCATTTCTTGCTTGGTGCTGATTGGTTGTTGACCATATTGGACAAAAAAGACCACTTGTCAATAATTTTTACCACTCCAGCTTCTTTGTTTCATTTTGAAAAAGATAAACTAACGTTTTAGACGATTTTAAAAGTATTTTTTGACATATTACAAATTATTTTGATAAAATATGCTAAAAATAAAACTATTTTAAAAAACTACTTAGGATTTCATCAAAAATTATTTATTTTTACACAATGTAAAATTGAGAAAGAAATCAGTGACATCAGCAACATTTTTTAATTTGTTATGAATATTTTTTTTCAGATTCACAGCTATCAAATATTTTTATAATTATAAATAAAAAATTATTTTTGAAAAATCTTTCATTCACTTTCATATCCTGACAAATTATTAATATAGTTTTTATAAATAAAATTAAAATTAATATAATATTAAAAGATGAATATATATTTTACTGCTGCAATCCATAAAAAAGAACATTATTAGAAATTTTAAAATATAAAAGCAGAGAACAGAAAAAATGAAAAAAATCAATCTAAATTCAACAACAATTCTGATTAGTATATTGTTTTAAAAATCCAAATTGGATCTAATTATGTTTAAATATTATCATGGTTTATTGTTGCAATGTGTTTTATTAAACATTTCTTCTATGATGTGTATAAAAAAACCTTTAAATGTAGTAATTTCATTTTCATAAATAACTGACCAACTGAGGAATAAATTTTGTTAGAAATTGTAATGTGGTTAAAACTGATTCAGAACAAAACACATTTTGGAAAGAAGTATTTGTATTTTTAGATATCTTTACTAATATGAGTCAGGGAAATGTGATGGAGTGTAAATTTAATGCATATCTATAGAAAAATCTCATACATGGAAAAAATAAAAGGCATTGAGTTATTTCAAAGTTTTTATGCTTAATGAAAAAAAAAAAAAAAAACTGGCACGTTAATGTTTAACTGCAAATTAATTATACTTATGCAAAGAAAATATACATATTTGTCTTTGCAGAAAGTTTGTCACATGTAAATCAAAATATAATAATTTGGTAGTGATAAATCTTAGTAAATGATACATCATCTGCAAACATTGCCATATGAGGGATTGAATAATGAAGTTTCTTGGTGAATATATCTTGAGGGATGAGTTATTTGTTGTTGTTTTTTTTTCAGATTCTTTTATTCAGGTTTTGAGTGAGATTGATAGAGAGATTTAAGTACAGTAGCTTTCTATAAATTGATGCATTCAAAGATTATCACTTCTAGATCCAAGCAATACTCCTTATTAGTTTAAGCCATCATTTAGAAACTAGTCTAAGAATATTAGATGAAAATACACTAGATAAAAATTATGATGCATAACTTTCTATCATTTATTGGTAAGTATGGGATGCACTAGATGGTTCTACCATGTCAATTTTTTTTTTTTTGCAATTGTTTGAGCAGCTAGTGTAAGCTCAGAGAAAGGGTGATTGAGTGATGTTTTATTGGATCAATCCTAGCCAAAGGATAAATTGAATATGACTTAAAAAAGTGAGGACTGCACAATATATAGATATTGAATTTGTGTCATATCCTCATGTCTGTGCATGGAAATAAGCTTAAATTCAACACATTAATGTGTTTCTGTTTGGGCTTTCAGACTCATAGTTAGTCAAAATGACAATTGATTGCAAGTGAGGTTGTGCACTAAATGCAGATATAGGTTTTTCAATTATAATAGCAATATGTTAGGAACTAGTCTGGATAATTGGAACGGAAAGATGTTGGATAGAGATTTTATGCTCACTCTCCAGCATATATTGATTATTAGCAGCTAGAATTATAAAGTTTTGCTGTTTTTTTAACAGATTGTGAATTCACAGGGAAAACATGATTAAGTAAAAATTTAAGTATATATATATATATATATATATATATATATATATATATATATATATATATATATATATATATATATATATATATATATATATATATATATATATATATATTAACAAGATATACTTATGAATAAAGTCTATAGTCTTTTGCTGTAGCTAGAACACATTTTTTTTTTCTAACAGCTAACATTTGGTTATAAGATTTAATTTCAGACATTACATATATATTTGGCAGTACAATTGAAGCATTATATATATATATATATATATATATATATATATATATATATATATCGTTACAATATATATATATATATATATATATTGTAACGAGCACAGACGTTCATTACATTGTTTTTTTTTTATTTATTTAATAAACATGAAAGTAAATTAAAAAGTTTGCATTTAAAAATTTTCTTTAAGAATTAAAAATTGAAATTAAATATCATCTTAAACTCGTATATATTAAATCGCACAGATAATGAAAAATTATTAAAATAAAACTTTATTAAAGAAAAAGTATTTTAAAACTAAATTTTAAAAAGATTTGGAGATAAAATTATATCTTTAAATTTATCTTTAAATATATCTTTGATTTGGAAAACAGGTTAATTAATCAGAAATGGAAATGATAAATTTAATTAGTCAAATGTAAACCAGCCTTGGGCATTTAAATGTAAAAACATCAGTCAGATTGGAAAACAATAGAAACTTTTAGCAAATGAAATAAATCCATTGGGAAATCGGACCTCAATGAAAAGGATCATCACATCGATGATGTAATGCTAAGTCAATCTTTCAAAGTAATATAAAAGGACAAGTTTGGAAATTATTGGTTAATTATTATTGATTATTTATGATGTGACAGATATGTGTTAGTGCGGAAGTGAAGGAGAAGGGATTGAAAAAGACGCATGTTCAATCCCTTCAGTTGTTATAAAATGAAAAAATGAAACATCAATTTTCTTATATTCAGAGGACCACAGGATCATTGGGAAATTTAACACTGGATTTCAAATGGCAAGCAACTGTAAAAGATGAACATTTCTAAAACCATAAGAACTTTATAAAATATAACAAACAATATTAATTTGAAAACACTAAGAACTTTAAATTTTAAACTTTCCTAGTATTTAATTGTTACAAATAGAATCCTATCTGACCAAACTAAATTCTTTATTAATAGTGTTATTTGATGTATTTTTTTTTCTTATTTATGTAAAATCATTTCCATTTATTTATATTTTGTTCTTTAAGTTTTTATCATGATTTTTTGTTTTTCATTAAATTAATTATATAAATGTTAAACTTAAGTCGGGTGTGAATGGCTGTATAGATTTGTAAAGTTATATTAGGGAAGGTAATCTTAGGTTATTTGTGTTGTTGTTAAATTGGGTCAATGGATTGGATATATTGATGTAGTTAGTAGATGTAGTCAGAGATTCGCTACTGGTAGAATTGCTTCATATGCCGCACTCTCCCATTTTGCCTATGGAAGGAATTATAAGATGCAGAGCATAGTTCCTTTCTATGGAGTTTTTTTTTATTGCTCTTCTTGTCAGATAGATGTCATATTCCTATTTGATGAGAGGCAATTTCTTCTCTTAACTTTTTGGTGTCGCTGTATTTCGTATTACATTGAATACATCAATATATCAGATGGATTGGCACCAGTTTGGCTGCGACTTTTAGCCTAAGGTTAAATAGGGATAGAATGTTTATTTTCAAAAGCAAATTTATGTAGTCTATTCATACTCGACACTAAATAAAAATGCATTAAATTTAAGTTGTTTATAGACGTTTGCATGGATTCGTTATCGGTTAATTATGTTTTGGATTTCATATTTGATCAAAATATATAGACAGTCGATAAATAATGATACCTTACTTGTGAGTATCTAAAATGTATTTATTCAGATGTTTTTTAAGTTATTGGTGACAATGCAAGTATCTTATGGTGAATACTATTGGGTTATGTATAAATTTCCCTCCGCAATTGTCAGTAATCAATAATTTTGTATTTTGATCGTTTATGTTTATTTTGAAATGTTTTTGACCGTGAAATCTATGTAACCGATCTATATTCAACATTATAAACAAGCTTTCATAAATTTATCTGTGCGAACTTAATTAAAATGTAAAATTAGAATATAATAGTAATTAAATGTAAATTAAAATCAAAAATCAAAGTTAAAAATGTAGGTTAAATTTTGAAATGTAAAACTAATACTAAAATAATTTTAAATCTTATATATATATATATATATATGAAATAAATAAATGTTTGTGTGTTAATTACTGGCAGTGGCTTATTTTATTCTTTTTTTTTATATACTCTTAGATTATATTATTAAATCTCTGCTATACCACAGAGCTAGTGACATGGGCTAACGACCGGAACCAAAATATTTAAATAAAAAAAAATTTTTTTTTGACTTACATATCTGCCTACTTTATAAATTTTTCTAGGTTCAAATGCCTAGATGGCGCCTTGTAGTGCAGATCACGTTAAGTTATATTCTCCGGATCGTTACAATATATATATATTAAATGAGATTGTTTTTTTTTAAATATTTTTGATAATCTTCTCTTAATTACATGACAACTGAAAATTATTGTCTTATTTTGTTCTTAATAGTATTAAGCAATTATAAACAAGTGGCTTATAATTGATTTTATTTGTGGGTGTCTAGCATTATTTGTGTATTTCTATAGTTAACATTTAGCATGTTCTGGTGAATAAACAAAACAAAAAAAACAAAAAACGTAGATATATATTTAATATATCTTTTCTATGTAATGTGGCAAAAATAAAAATAGCGAGAAAAAGAACCGATACTTAAAGAAAGAAAACATTGTTAGTATTAAACCATTACTAAGATATTTTTAAATCATCATCATAGCATAATGACTGATGAATGAATATAAAAATGTTCAAATAACACATTTTGTTTAGATCAATTCACTATTAAGAATTGTGTACCCATTTGAAACTAGACTTTAGCATTCAATATTTTTTGAAAAGTAGTTACCTATAATTACGAATTTTTAAAGTATCTTCAATAATTGAACTCAAGTTTTTTAAAAAATAGCAGTATACTGATCAAATAAAAAAGTTTGTGTCAAATACGAATTGTAATATATATAAAACTCATTACAAAATTTAATGCTTGTTGAAGCATTTTTATCTTTGTTTATCTTAAGTTTATTATATATAAAAATAATTGAAATAAAAAGAACTAATGAAATATAATTAATTAACTTGATTGGTTCTCTCTGAGGAAATAAACGATCTTCATCTAGTAAATATAATTTTCTTTAATGAATGTTATTTATTTACAAATATATATATAAGATTAGTAGCGTTATCAGAATATATCAAAAATGCAATTAAATGCAATAATATATGCAGTTTAAAAATATATAATTCAAAAAATAGTTTTATTTGTAGACAAAAGAGGGCATGATTAAATGGTCACAACTTTTTTCCTACTGGACTATAAAAAAGCAAATTTAAAGCTAACATTTGTTTTATTAAAAGAGGAATGAAATAAATTTTTGAGTTTCAGAAAAAAATTTAATATAAAAAATTAAGAGGAATATATATTAGATGATCTACTTTTATTATTATTGCTTTTCATTATTTCTTGAGAAAAACAAAAGTCGGATTTATAAATAGATTTGTATTGAGTTTCACATTTCTTTTCTCTCACAATCATGTCATAAAGATAATTTATATATATTGTCTTCTATTATATTTATCTTTTATTTTTGTTATTTTTTTATTACCATTTTATTAATATTTTAATGCTAATATTTAGATTTGATTCAGTTATAAATGATAATGTCAGTGACGGTTACGATTAAATCAACTATTATGTGATTTACCCACGAAAGATCTTCCAGTTTTCTTACTTCCTGTATTCTTTAGCCGTAAAATACCCTTTTATTACGCTATGAGAACTTTAATGCAAGTATTGGATTGTATGAAACTATGATTTCCATTAATGAATAATGAATATTTTATGAATTCTTGACCAAGAAATCATTAGATTTCTATCAGTAAAACAAAAATTCGAACTTGGTGAAAAAAAGAAATCATAAACTGATTGTGTATTTTATCAAAAGTTATCAATGGAAAACAAATATCTGTATAAATCCAATAATGACAATCTAATAATAACAACAGCATTAAAAGTAATAATATGTTCTGATTTCAACATCATTTGTAAGATAAGTAGTTCTTTTCTTTTTATAACCAGATTTTTAACATAAGTAGCAATATATTTCTTAATGTATCTTGTAACATGTAATAATAATAATAATAATAATAATAATAATAATAATAATAATAATAATAATAATAATAATAATAACAATAATAACAATAATAATAATAATAATAATAATAATAATAATAATAATAATAATAATAATAATAATAATAATAATAATAATAATAATAATAATAATAATAATAATAATAATAATAATAATAATAATAATAATAATAATAATAATAATAATAATAATAATAATAATGGGTGTGATACGGTTATGAAACATTGTAATTAATAAGTGAGAATCTATGTATAATATTTTAAAATTATCAAATATGATTGTAGGAGTTACAATTATTCTAGTACCTGATGACGGTGTTGAAGCATCACGTGAATAAGCGCAAAAACCATGCTTGTTTAAGTAGTTGGATTGATCTATATGTGAGCCACTATATATTTTGGTTTTTAGTAGACCAAGTATATGTGGTTTTACAATATTTATCCATTTACTAAGATGTTGTAGTTTTGATATTGAATTTATTCCTCTAATGTTAAAAGCTGATATTTTAATTTTCATAAAGTAGTTTTATTATATTTTGTATGATTGTAATTTTCCTTGGTTATACATAACAATTAAAAAAGCAAAAAATATATATATATATCTCACAAACACACACATGGTCAAGAGCATATATTAGATGGGCTCTAGGATATCCACCAAAATTGAGAGTACCAATGGTAATAGAAATAGAAGGAATGACCTATGCAGGACAGAATATGATAATACCCATATTTAGTTACTTCAAGAAAAAAAACTACAAGAACATAAAAGATTCACACCTTCAGATAATTACTTTGGACAACCTGAAACAAATTATTCATTTAACATACAACAATTTGCAGATAAACTTAATACAATTAAAACCACATGTAATCCTGAAACAAATGGTATACCAAAATTTGCCTTCACACATTTGAGCCAATTCACATCAAAATATATTTGCAACCTAGCAAATCATCTCTCTCAAAAATCTACAACCTTAAAGATCTAAATAACATAGCCATAGTGCCATTTAATAAAAAAAATTAATATATCAACACTTACCAATCTAAGACCTATTTCTATGGGAACATTAGCCATTGAAATTTTAGAAAAAGTCATCAAAGATCAAATTAAACAACACTTACTTCCACTTATATCACCTCTACAATTTGCAAAAAAAGAATCATCTACAGGACAAGCAGCATTACTCTTAAAAACTATTATGACTACAATACAAAAGCAAAAAAAAATATGCACCAATAGCAGTACAATTAGATATTCAAGCATCATTTGATTCAGTGCCAATCAAGATACTTCTTAATAAATTAGCCAACATCACAATACCACCTACACTACTCTATGTAATTGCCAATCTTCTCCTTAATAGACAAATTCATATCACACTAAATGGAAGGAAATCAACATCATTCACTCCATCACAATCTATTTCACAAGAATCACCATTAAGTTCACTCCTCTTCACATTCTACATAGATCCACTAATAAGAAAAAATCCAACAAAATATAGCTGGAATACAAATTACACAAACACAACAAAATATTCCATGTTTAGCATACATGGATGATATCTTTTTTTTTTTTTTTTAAATCACGCAAAGAATTTCCAACACTACAAAAATATTAGATCAATACTCATCTGAATTCAAACTAAAATTCAATCCTACTAAAACAGCAGCTTGGTTCATATATACAACCAAAACATATACTAAATACTTTCAAGGCAAACCTACTCCTTTTATGGGATTTCCATTTTACTTGGGAACAAATGGTATGGGGCAAAACATACAAAACAAATTACTTGAATCCATAAACAAAATTTCAAACTCTTTATCAAAAGCATACCTATCCATATACTCAAAAGTTCAATTATTCAACATGTTAATTACCACAAAAATAACATATTTTTCTCCAATAATAAATTTCTCTAAACATTTCAAATCAAAAATATCATCATTATGCACTAAATTTCTATGGGGACACAAAGCCATTGCAATATCCACTAAATCTCTTAGCAAATCTACAGAAAACAAAGGTTTAGGACTGCACACTATTTACACATTCCATATACAGAAATCAATCAACATATTAGCATCAACAATAAGACAATTCCCTAAACTAAAATGTTTGCTCACAATTACACCAATGGATACTCCACCTCCAAATTCACAGTACTTGTCTTCACTAATACAAAGTGTCACAACAATATCTACTCAAATTAACATAGAAGCAACATATAAATATTCATATTGGCAAATTTACAAACTATTAAACCCAGAAAATCCTGGAGACATACAAACAACAATGCTTGGAGTTAGCAATTGTCAATTATTAAAAAAATTCACAAAATGGTCATTAGAAACAAAATATTTTGATTTTATATTAAAAATAAACCTTTATGCACTACCAACATCATATTTTCTTCGATACATACTTCTATATAAAAACATTGATCCTTTTTGCAATCTTTACCACACAGCAGAAGAGACACAACAGCATATATTCTATTCATGCATAAGTTTATCCAATATACACAAATTGTTAATAGAAACTTATCAAAGGAAAAATACATCATTAATAAACATATTACAATCATTTAAAAAAAACTCTACCCCAACAATACGAGCAATAACTTTTTTACTATATGCATACTGGTGCATGAGATGCTCATTTACATTTGGTAACAATGCAAGAAGACATCCAGCAACATTTACAAAAAAAAAAAACTTCAACAAATAAAAGAGCAGGATTACAAGATTAGCGCTCCAGACATTGCAGCAGCAACATGGTCACTCATAAGACAGCCATCAAACCTATAACAGAATAATCATCAAACAGATTATTTAAAATGTAAAATACATTTAATTTTAAAATTTAGAACTTGTTCCAAAGTCCTATGATTGCCTATGTAACAGAATGCAATCGTTTGTTGTAAAGAATCTATGTAACATTTGTATAATAAAATACTTTGAAACATAATAATAATAATAATAATAATAATAATAATAATAATAATAATAATAATAATAATAATAATAATAATAATAATAATAATAATAATAATAATAATAATAATAATAATAATAATAATAATAATAATAATAATAATAATAATAATAATAATAATAATAATAATAATAATAATAATAATAATATTACAACTGTTATAGTCATATAAATATGTTGATATAATTCAAAAGCATTTTTGGCTAATGAAAGATTAACACTTAAATAGAACACTTTTGTTATTGGTCAAGTGAAGTAAAACTCTGAAACTTTTAATTGGTCAAGTGACAAACTTTTTGATACAAATATTTTCATCTTTTAATGTTTAGTTTCGTTTTCAAAAAGTATATTAATTATTTGTAATGTTAAGAAAGTAAATGAAAGTTATTTCAAAAAATATTTTTATTTGTGTTTTATAGAAATATTCAAAAGTGGAAAAATCAAAGAAAACATTACAAGTGAATTAGAAGCATTATAAATGTAATTTAGATCCCTTTCAGATTTCATGTTACAAATTTTTTAAGAATTTTTTAGGAAAAATCTTAACGTCTTTCTCAAAATAATTATACTTTCAGCATATTATTAAAAAAAATACACCAAAATACATTATAATGCCAGAAAAATTTTCTAAATCATTAATCTTTGTTTTAAAATCAAATAAACAGCTTGGAGCAATCTAATCTCTTGACAAGATGTCAAAAATTGCTGCTACGGCTGGTTTCTTTTTCAATTTACAATTGTGTAAAGTATACATTTTTTTAATAAAACCTTACTACTTTAGTAAAATAACTATATTTTTATTAGAAATATTAGATTTTATAAAAATTATTTATAATATGTACAAAACATAATAAAAAAAAACACTCCAAAACATATATTTTCATTTTAGCAGTGGAAAAATATTTAACAGAATCATCAGCCAATAAGAATTGGGAATAGATTATCCAACCAATCAAAACTGGCCTTCTTCTTTTGTTCAACTTAAAATCCTCCTAGTATTGATTTTTTACTTGTAAAATGATTCAAAAGAGGGCAGCATCTTATAGGCCTTGCTCTAAGCTTTAATACGGGTATTTTTATTCAATGTAACTAAAAAAATGGCTGAGTTAGAGCAATCTAAAGGTGACAACCACGATATCACATTTAAGGCTATTAAAAAGTTAATCGAGGATATGGTACTTTATTCAGTTCTGACATTTATAACATTCTTTTGCACAATTTACAAAGATTTGAAATATAAGCATTCTTATATCTGGAACTTAATTGTAAATTTAGGGGATTTGAACTCAGACATTCAAACAACCTTCAACTATCCACACTATCTCATACTACCTAACACATGAATGACCACACAAATGTATAAAAGATAAATAATCACCAAAATACATATTTTGTGCTGAACCAGCACTCATTAGTTGGTCCAGATTATCACCCCCCCACACATACACATATATAATCAGTGCTCACTTTATATTAAGATACCAAATCTTCATAATTTAATGGACAGAATTAATGTATATTGATGACTATATATATTATTTTTACATGTGATTGTATGAGATAATGTGGATAGTTTAAGATTGCTTGAATGTCTGAGTTCAAATCACCTAATATTTCCAATTTATAAAGATAATTCAAAATGGTAGTCATGTTCCTTTGGTGTCCAATGCCATTATAATACTTACTTTGTTAAAATCACAAGCAAATTGCTGTTTTGGATAACTTAACTGTAAGAAATTTTTTTAAAGAAGTTTTGCAGACTTAATAAAAAAAATTCTATAGAACTGATAGTTAAAATTTCCGCTATCTTTTTGAAAACTTAAATTATCTGTACTAACATTGCATTCATAAATTAATTTGCTAATATCTTATTATGTATATATTTCATCTGTATTTGTAAAATACAATTTATAAATTTATCATCTTTGTATTTAAAAATCTTTTTAATAATTATCTAATTTTCTGACATTTTTTTTTGTATAAAATGAAATCCAATCTTTCATTTAAAATACTGTATTTCATTATCGATTTTCAAAACATTTGTGTAACATTTTGTTTAGATGTATTAAAATTTAACTAAAAAGTAGATTAAAAATGAATCATGTGTCAGCAGTTTAGTTATTATGTAGATGGTAAATATAAATAACATATAATTCACATAATTATTTTCTTAGTCCTTTCTCAAACTGATGCTATTATATTAAGAAGCTGGGCTAATTAAATATTAATTTTAATAAACTTGTAAAACACCCACAATACAATCTTGCAATAATCAAATATGCATTTCAGAGTGCTATCCATATTAAATTTAATAATTTTAGTCTAAACTGTAGCTACCTATTTATCAATGTATATTTAAAACTCATATATATATATATATATATATATATATATATATATATATATATATATATATATATATATATATATGGAATGGGTTTGCAGAAATTAATATTTTTAAAAAATGAGACAAAAAATAAAGATAAGAGAAAATAATGTATTCAAAATAAGGACATAGTTTTAGGTGAATCAGCAATTTAACATTCAGTATATTAGGAAATATTCATAATCAGCATCTGGTTATTTTTTATTAAATGCTAATATTCATTTACATATGTCATTACATATTCATTATTTATGGACTTAGCACCCATTAATGACTACAGGGATAAACTATGCTTAAGATATTTATGCAACAGTAAAGACAATCTACTCATTAAGTATGTTTTAAAGTGTATATTTAGCTTGGGAATAATTTTGAGTTTAATAAAAGATTAGAAATAAACATTAATATATTTACATAAAGTGGTTTGTGTCAAAGCTGTGATTGCAAAAGATTGATAACTGAAATCAAACTATAGCAATTGCCTATCTATATAATACTAAACACATGATGAAAATATATGTAATAGATTGTGATATGAGGCAATCGATGTGTTGATTTCTTATAAAATTCAAATTTTGAAGATCATTTATTTTTTTAATGTGACAAAGCATCAACCAGGAAGAGAACCAAGGACAACTACTTGTAAGGTAGCTGTGCTAACCACTCGGCCACCAACGCTTGACAAGATCTTCTTTTTTTGCATGTTTGTAGCTATATATTGTCAGAAAAGTTTGATATAATAGATGTTTGAAATATATATAAAAAGATAATCTGGAGTTAAATTTAAGTATATATAAAATAATATGTGTATAAAGTTAAATTATAGCAAGTGTTAGGTAGGTTTTTATCTCTTGAAAATATGGAATGGATCTTTCAAAAATTGAATGTGAGACTCCACATGGACATATAAATAATAAATTTGGCTATTTCATCAAACATTGCTGCTGAATAATTTTTGATGGATACATCAGCAAATTTATATTAAATGTATTATTATATATACATATCAATGTTGATTAATTAAATCACAATCATGAATGTAGACTAACAAATAAGTAACTAATCATATATATATATATATATATATATATATATATATATATATATAATATATATATATATATATATATATATATATATATATATATATATATATATATATATATATATATATATATCAACTAACTTAACACTACATGTATTTCATTTCCATAAATAAAAACTTTTGTTGGGCTTTCTAGATATACAACACTGACTTACTGAATAGATATATGTAGAATGACAGTGAATTTTTAGAATGTGATCTTTATGTAATAAATTGGGATGATATTAAAAGTAAATTTTGTATATTATTTCAACAGTCATTTTATTTTATAAAGGGATAATACAGTTGATTCAAGACTTATCCATCCACATTCAATTGTCATTAGAAATAATCAGCTTATCAAGCAAGTAAACTACTTAATTCTATATAAAACCTACCGTAGGACTATATTAAAACATGCAAATAAACAATTCCCAGAATAAATAAGCTTGAGCATCTAAATACTATTTCAGCAGTTTTATATATTTAATATTTCAAGCTTATTTGATTAATAAGTGTCATTTAATTCTTCCTTAGAAATTAAATTGTGGTATTTACATAGCTTTATTAGATTAATTAACTATTAAATGATTAGCACTTTGAAATCAAATAATTTATATCAGTAACACTCAAAAAGAATCATTTTGTTTTGTTTCCAAATAGCTGAACCTCTCTAAGAATGGATGAATGAGGATAGATGAATCCAAATCATAAATCATGTTGATTTTCCTCTTTTTGTAAAAAGTGACTGTCGCAATAATTTAAAAAATACAATGTGAAAAATTTATTTTCAATTAATTATATTTATTGTTTTTATTAGGGTATTTTATTATAGATTTAATTATGTCAAGGTTATTTGAAAATAATGAGACTTATTTTCTTTTTTCTTGTATATTAATTTATGAATCTTAAAAATAATCATTAAATAAAACATGTATTTAAGATTTCATACTTGAGACAGATATTGCACAAAAATTAAGTTTCATCATTATTGGGAATATTAGATCTGAAAATTTGTATCCTATGAAAATAGGCTTGTTTTCTTAATATTAAATCACTGTTAATATATAAATGATATCTTTATTGTTTAATATCTTTTTAATCTATTACATTTATTTGAAACTCAATGGTTGAGCATTTGTAGATATTTGATGAAATATTTCATATTTTGGCCAATTTGTCCCCCTGTGGATTGTTTTGTAACTATTATATGTTAAAATGTGTTTAAAATAGTATATTTTATTAAAATAAGAAATCTGGCCAAAATTTCTGTGAAAAAACTGCAAAATTCAACATTCCCACTCTTACAATAGACATAAGCCCTTACCCTGACATGTCCAGTTATTGCCTCTTGTGAAGACTGTAAAACATTCAATGATTTATGACATTGTATTTTCCAATGACAAAAAAAAAATGTGTTTATTTGCAAGTTTATTATGGATTTAAATATTTTTTTTAAAAATAATTTTCACTATATTTATTATATATCAAGAAATCAAAAATTGTTAATAACTTATTTTGACTTGAAATATTTTATTTTCAAAAAATATAATGTTATATTAGCAGCTAACATAAATATGGCCTCAAGCAAATTAAAAAATTCTAGCTTTGATGTAAATAATGTATGTTTTGTTACAGTAAGAAACTATCGTAATTTTGCAATAAATATTCAAAAAATTTAAACTTTTTAAGACTAATTCATTAGATATAAGAGAAATAAATAAATATTCATTCACATTTTTGAAAATAATGAGAAACAAAAAATATTTTGTTGATATTATAAACTGAAATTTTTTTTTCTAGAAACGATAATGTGTAATTTTTGTTTTGATTTCGTCATTTTTTAAATTTTTACATAAACAAAATGTGAACATTTAAAATTTATTTCTGTAGTAAACAAAAATATCTATCAAAGGAAGTCAAATTTATTATTTTCTGAAAAGAAATAATCATTTTATCATATATTTTAGATTGATATGTGGGACAAAGAAAAATGTCAGAAATGTTGAAATGTAAGAGGTGTAAAACTGCAATTTGGGACGGTTAAGGAAAGTAAAAAGTTGACTGTGCTGACACTACATACATATAAGTTACAAATTGGAAACTTTTTCAGGTAATTTTGGAGCTATTAACTCATCCCAACACAATGAATAGATGTGATAAAGTTTAATTTATATTTCATGCAAATTCATTCAGAACAATGTAAGTTTTGCGTATATATATATATATATATATATATAATATATAATATATATATATATATATATATATATATATATATATATATATATATATATATATATATATATATATATATATATATATATATATATGAGTGTGTGTAACACAATTTAAACTTTTTAATTATCCTGCATTATTTTTTTAATTGTTATGAATGCTTCTTACACATAGCAAAAATTTGAAAATATTTGTTGCTTAAATTTGTAAATGTATTTCCAGTACCTCTCAAAACATCTCTTTAAATTGCATCATCAATAGGTGTCCTCTTTGAAATGCATTTTCAAATGTCTTTTGAAGAGAGTATTGTGCACTAAAATGCTTTCAAACAATAATTTTGAAATTTTAGCTTTACACAAAAAATACTTTTAATAATGCACACATTACACATCTATATTGTACCCTACCAATAGGTCAAAAGCTCCTAGAAGACATGATAACTCCTTAAATTGGGTTATACTGTTACCTTCTTTACGTACAATTTGATACTCCTGTTTATTTCTAAATTATGTTTAATCCACTTATCCTATCAACAAGATTACACACCCTTTAACATTAAAAAATACCAGAGTATTTTTTCACTGGCATAAAAATACCAAGAAACTACTTCTTATTAAGTATCTCAATATTCTCAATACTAACAATAATAATTAAATAAATATAGTAAAACATTTATTATACATTGATGCTTTATTATTACTACCTTTATAAGTTTATAATTGACAATACTACTACTACTACTACTACTACTACTACTACTACTACTACTACTACTACTACTACTACTACTACTACTACTACTAATAATAATAATAATAATAATAATAATAATAATAATAATAATAATAATAATAATAATAATAATAATAATAATAATAATAATAATAATAATAATAATAATAATAATAATAATAATAATAATAATAATAATAATAATAATAATAATAATAATAATAATAATAATAATAATAATAATAATAATAATAATAATAATAATAATAATAATAATAATAATAATAATAATAATAATAATAATAATAATAATAATAATAATAATGAGATCTCTGGATTATCCTTGATTTTTAATTAGCTATTTATTCCATCTATAAAATATCAAGAGGAATTTTACTTAACTCTATAGGTAGCTTTTTCAATAAAAAAAAGTTTCATAACCTTAATCTATAATGTAAATTATACTACTATTTTATGTTCAAGTTCTCTAATACTTAATAATAAATAACTGTTGTTCATCTAAATTGTAATCATAATTTATAACATTAAATAATACCTAATTCATATGCTGATTTCTTATGAATGAACATACTTTTAAAAATTTGCACTATATTTTATCAATGATTTATGTGGTTAAGGCAGTTTGAAAAAAAAAAATGTTATACAATATCTTGTACTGAATTAATTTATTCTCCAAATCCCAAAACTGTATGTTTTGGTTAATGTGTATATTACAATTTGTACTCTCTGATAATGGTGTGGTGGTGATGACCCCAACAATATAAATGCAACTCTAGCGACTTAGTTTATCTTTTAACAGAAACTTTAATAACATCTTATTTACAAATTTTAAATAATTAATTTTAACTAATAAGTGAATTAATATAAACAATATAAAAAAGTATATAACAATATAATACAATAATAGATGTAAACACTTAAACATTTATATTTCCCCAAATTACAAACACAGGTACTTAAAATTTATTGCTCCCTTCTCTTAGAATAAGGTATTACTGTTATAGTAAAATTGATTTCTTACATACAAAACTATACGTAAATTGTTAAATAATCAATCCTTTTTTAATAAATTTTACTTATACGTATTACCCCTCATATTTTAC
This sequence comes from Epiperipatus broadwayi, assembly GCA_028023455.1. NCBI lineage: Eukaryota > Metazoa > Onychophora > Udeonychophora > Euonychophora > Peripatidae > Epiperipatus > Epiperipatus broadwayi. The sequence goes on along the minus strand of JAQFVV010008566.1, from coordinate 7,190 downwards.
TTCAAAATTAAAAGATTTAAAATATGGATTATTGTTTAATTTCTTAACTAAAATAATCTTATTATAATATTATGAAATATTACATATTTATCTGTGTTTATGTTTTGTGATATTCACCAGTTGATCTCTCTTTTTACTTTGCACTAAGAAGATATTAATACTGTAATTATGAAATCATTAATTTGTTTTCTGATCTCACACTTAATTTTCCCCTGTTATTATCAAACTCTGTAATGAAATAGAATAAATAAAACTTTTATACTGTACACTGTCAAATATGACAACTTACCTCTTCCAGATTAATTTCCATTTACAATTTATAACATTAAGCTGAATGTTGATAGACACCTCTTTGGTGCATCCTAAAATAAAATCATTATCTTCATTTTATGTAATAACTCAGGTATAAACCTCCTTTTAAATAAGATGTATCTCTTTCCTATCTTATAAATAATAGCCTATAAGGAATTTTAAGCTAAAATTAATCATAACTCTCTTACATTTATATTAAAGCACTAACAGTTAAACATAAGAGTCAAACATTATGTAGCACCAATTATCATTTGTTAATATTATATTCAAACACAGACATTAGCCCTCTTCTTATAATACTATATATATATATATATATATATATATATATATATATATATATATATATATAAAATATATATAATATATATATATATATATATATATATATATATATATATAACTACTTTTGTGGGTATATTTCACTAGCTCATTGTTCATATACATTTTTTTAATTATCTAACAATATTAAATAAAATAAAAATAAAAAAACTTTAAACAATTAATTGCATAGATAAATAATTCAAATTAATTATTAATTTATTTGTCTATTGACTTATCCCACCCATATTGATAACGATTATTTTAGAGTATTAAATTAAACTATATACAACATTATGTTACCATTTTTTTTTTTTTTTAAAAATACAAGTTCATCATAAAAATACTTTTTAATAGTATTCTAATCATTCCCAATACTTCAAACTCATTTAGAAACAACATTCTCCTCACTTAAGCCCATTTTGTTCTCATAATAATTTTACAAAATTATACAATTACAATATAAACAGATTATTAACCAGTTCTTCCCTTTTTTCCCATTATCAATCAAATATTCTCTTAAATTTGCATATTGTATTTTATTCAAATACTTCTCACATTTTTATGACATTCATTTTCACCTGTCCACTACTATGTTTGTTTTCTCATTATTTCTTCTGTACTTTTTGTAAATGTTATCATTTAAGATAAAAAAAATTACACCTCTTTAAATATAGACAGACATTATTTTCAATATATATTTTATATTCACAAATAAGCTAATGTTGCTACCATTGATTTATTTAATTCTTTTTCCTCCCATACATATTTATTCTTTATTAGTTGTCTTTAGTAATTATCTATTTTTTTTACACATAGCTTCTTTTTTGGACAGTTTTAATAAATAATTATTTCATTTTGTCAGTGGACTCCTATGATATATCACAAATATAAATATAATCCTGTCAAAATTTTCCTTTTTAATTGGTCTTGTATTACATTCATACATTGTTCTAAATTTTAGTCCTCCATTTACCATATATATAACATATCATAAAATTTTTATTCTACATGAAAATTATACTGAACTAATAATGATTTGTTTATATCTTTTCTACTATGGAAATTTTAATTAGATGCTTTTTTATATGTTCTATTTTCATAATAAGTACTTTTTTCTAGATGAAAATATTTTTATTATTATTTATTCCTACTTTAGTTTTAATTATATTTAAAATGTACATTTAACTATGTCATATTTCATTTTCTTGTCATTCATCCATTGATTCCACTTTAATCTTGCATAATTGTTATGATAATCAAAAAACAAATATTTTACTTTGTTATTAATCAAATTAGGTATTAACATAATATGGTGTTTTCTTTTAGTTCAGGTATTACTAAATAATACTTTAGCATAAATGTACAACTTTTCATTCTCATTCTTTTCATATTTTTTCAATATAATGACTCCAATAGATTTTGGTAAAATTATGAAATTATTGAGTAATGCAGCAGAAATTTAACTTTGTTTCATCCTTCGTGTTAATGAAAAAAAACATATAAAGTTTTAAATTATTAAATAAATCATAATCAATTACTTGTTTTTAAAATAACATTAAGAATTTAAAAATTTAATCAAACTTTTCATAACAAACCAAGTTGTTAGTTCTCCCAATCTGAATCTTATTTTGTTCTAACAATTATTTTGCTCCAATTTTTTTCTTACAAAAATCCTTGTCTGCATTTTGTTAATTTATTCCAAATTGAGCTTTCCCATTGGTTGATTCTCCTACTCTACTTGCTAGTTTCATGTAATTTAACTGTTTTTAAAAATAATATTATATACTTTAAACTATTTCTCAAAAAAGAATTGAATACAAATAGCTTTTAAATCATTTTAATTCAATTTTCTTTTACAGACTAAATATGAGACCGATTTTAAAAAATCTTAATCACAAAATTCATAACATACATATTAAATATTTATTTTGGAAAATAAATTAAGACCTCAATGGAAATAGTCATTACTTTAATACCAGATATACACTATCTGTATAACACATATTTTTATTTATAAGGTTAGCTTAGAACTGTCAACAATAATAAATATTATCCAACAAATAATTATTATCAAATATTATTAATTTATAGTTTATTAATTTATATTTTATATACCTTTGAAAATAAATATTTTATCCAGTATTTATGATATTTATACAACTCTAAATTAACATAGCCCAAGTTCAAACTCTCTGATTTGTAAAATGTCTGTTATTTTTCATACTTTAATAACTAAACACTTCCAGCAGTAATATTTTATGATAAAATCAATCAATATTCACTGGACATTATTCCATCATAAAAAATGTCAGTAGAAATCTGAAAACTGACCATAAAGATGTATATCCAACATAGCAGCTCATGTTTTATTTAAACACCACAACAATATTCACTTTGCTGTAATTTTTGAATATTCATGTTATGGTAAGTTAACTCAAGCCTCCATTGCATCAATTTAAATTTAATAGGCACAACAAGTATTTTTAATGAAATATACTTTTAAATAATTTTATTTTCAAGTAAACATTTAAATATGTAAATAAATAATAAAAACACATAAATATATAATAGTATTGCTGAAGTTAATGTTGACTTATACCCTCTATATTAAATTTCTATGATATATTACTAATCGAATGTATATATTAAGACAGTATATTGCTAAAATATTTAACAGTGCATGCTTTAGTTTTAAAAATAAAATAAAATTAATATGATTGTCTTTGACATAAATATCATTCTATCATTAATATCACTATACTTAACTTCACCAGTACAAATTTAGAAATATGTGTTCATATGTTCCACATTAAAAAATCATGCCAGAATAAAAACACTTTAAATGTATTAATGAAATGTGTTTTAGTATGTGAGGAGATAGGCTAATTTAATTTCATGCTAAAATAAATTTTATGATGACAAGAACAAATTACATTATTAATGGTTGCTTAAATAATATCTGTTATATCTTAATTATTTGTCAAATAATGTAATTGTTATTATAACGCTTTCCCTTCTTCTTTTTACTGTTATAAGTTTTTAATGTTTCCCGTTTGATCATTTGCAACAATATATATATATATATATATATATATATGAATCAGTCATATATCATTTTGAAATGTTCTATACAAATGAATTATTTTTTGCACAAAATTGTACATGTGATTCAATCATACATTATGTTGAACTAATCTATAACAGGGAATGATCTTACTTTTTTTTAAAAAAATAGTTAACTGCCAGCATGTTATTTATAATAATTATGTTTTAATTTTGGTTACTTTTATTCATTTATTAGCTTGTTGACTGTGTTCCCCAAATATTTTCATATGTGGCTTTAAAATGCTCTAAAATGTTTAATTTTTATGTGATATTGCTGATTTTATGGTAATTTGATGAAGAAAAATGTACCATGTGATGTTCCTATCTTAAGAGTTATTTTTCAATTAATAAATCAATATGACTTAAATTTAAGATTATAACAATGAGATAAGAGCTACCTTCCAAAACAGTGACTGTCTTTTCTCATTCTCTACACAAGGGAGCACTTGTCAATAATTTTGACAGTTGTAAGTTTTTGGTTTTAATTTTCAAAATAAAAGTATATGTTTTAAAGTATTTTTTACATATTTATTATTATTTTCAAAAAATATGTGTGAAAATGTAATTATTTTAGAAGAATAATTCAGATTTTACTAAAAATTATTTACTTTTACATAGAAGTAAATTGAGAGAGAAATCAAAGGCATAGGTTGCATTTTGTAATAGGTTGAGAAAAGTACATTTTATGTTGTCTGCTATAGACTATTTTTATCAATTATAAATAGAAATTCATTTTAGAAAAAAAAAATTAGTTTACTTTAATAATATGACAAATTATTAATTTGCTTTATAGAAACTAAACTAAAATATGTATAATTTTAAAAAAACAAATATAATTTTACTGCCGATTCTGTAATTAACCAATTAACAGTTTAGAACTTTAATTCACTCAGCCAATAGAGATTTTGAACTATTAATGAGTTAATAAAACTGATTTCTAGATTAAACAAATACTTTTTTTATTTAATGCTTCATGACTTAGAAAGAGAAAAAAAAGACTTAGGCTTAATAAAGTGAACATTTTTGACAAGCCTGTCACATACAGGTGGGACAATTATGTGGGGCACAAGTATCATTTATAAAAGGTGCATTAATATGCCAAGATAATTAATAAAACTAATATGTAAATAAAATGTTTACATTTTTGAATCACTTCATTGTTAGAAAAATGTTCTGAGTACAGACATTTTTCATTTAAATATGAAATAAATACTTTTTTACTTAGACTTGTTGTGACAATTGGCTAAGTCTCGAATTTTAAGACTCAAGCTCAAAATATATTACATATATACAATTGTCATTACATTAAACCAAAAACATTGAAACAATTTTGATATGATAATTATTAAAACTTATATATAAAACCTTAGATTTCCAAATCACCTCATGGTTAGAAACACAATGGCATAAAAAGTTTTTATTTAAATATAAGATAAATAATTATTTACTTCAACTTGTGATAGCAATTACATGAGCCTTAAATTATACTACATATATATGTACAAAACCAAACAGGCCAATATTTTTGTTACTATAATTAATAAAATTTATATGTAAATGAAAATATTTAATTTCCCCAATCACTTTTAATTAAATATGCTTATTTATATAAAAAATAAATATATTAATATTAATAATTTATTTAAAAATAAGTAATATTAATAATTTATTTTAATTATTTACTCAGTCACAGTAATTTTGCATGGGTAGAAATTGTGTTTATCAATCATATTACAAAAAAAAACTCAAGTCAGATGTCACATGACTTAATTTAATAAGCTTGTATTTACAAATATTATATATAGAGCTCACAAAATGAGCTCTTAACAAGCTTTAAAGGATATCCCAAACCCCAGACCAGTTTCTGCTACTGACATCTTATTAAAAATACCAAGACAAACCCAGAAACTTTATCTAATGTATAACTATTAAGTAGAAAATTTGATGCCAGTAGCAGAAATCCATCTGGTGTTGGGGATATTCTGCAAAGCTTGTTAAGATAATTATTTTGTGAGCTCTATATATAACATTTGTAAATAGAAGTTTATTAAATTAGGTGATGTGACATCTGACTTGATTTCTTTGTAATTTTATTTTTTTCTATTAAGGCTTTGATGATTTTATATTTCTAAGGTTATTAATATATTGGTGTATCTGAACTTAGTTCAATCCTGTATGACTATTAAAATAAGATAGCTGGATTGGAGTTATATGAATGTCTGAAAATTTGATTTTCTACTTAATTGTTATACATTAGATAAAATGCTAGGCATGTCCTCATATGATTAATATAATGCTTGAATATCCTAGCACATCACTGATGATGTCAATAGCAGAAACTGGTCTAGGGTTGAGATATTCTGTAAAACATGTTAAGAGCTCATTTTGCAATATATATATATATATATATATATATATATATATATATATATATATATATATATATATATATATATATATATATATATATATATATATATATATATATATATATATATATATATAACATCAATGATATTTTACAACACCAATTTGTTTTATTTAATTTAGAATAGTTGCAAAGTGACATATACTGGAATTAGATTCATAATATTGATTTTGCTGTTGTCTTGTGCAAAATAGTTTTAACAATATTATTTTTTCTTTCATTTTTTATTACATTGTACTAAATAGCCTTTTCTACTTTTAATAACAATATTGTATTTTATTTATGCTATACTATCATTTTATACATTTTACTAAACAGTTTTCTTGGGTTGTGGACTCATGTTTATTCTCTAGCTGAAAACTCACAATTGATTCTTAATCCCTACTATGATCCAAATCCAAGGAAACATAAGTAAAAACATAATTTTTAAAAGATATTATTAAACACCCAAATATTTAATTTTTAATAAATTCCATGATGATGACATTATTTAATGCACTTCTCTTGATTATAATAAAAGCCATCCATGATTAAACTATTAACAATATATGTAAAAAATATATCTTGTGGAAAATCCTAGAATAATTTCTAATTGTTGAACTCTATAATAAAGTATAATATACATATACAAAACTTAGTTATTAATAAGCATTAAAAATTAAATTATAAAGAAGTGCAATTATTTTAATAATGAACAAAAGCAGATGTAAAAGATTTTGAATTAAAAATTACTAATAGATGTTTAAAATAAACACTTTTTAACAAGTTGGTGCTAATATAATGAAACAGTTATATCAGCCATGTTTTTAAAGATGAACTAGTTTGATTGTCCTAATAAAATGGAACAGTTACATGAATAAAAAATATAAATATGAAAATTTTAAATATCAAACTATATATATATATATATATATATATATATATATATATATATATATATATATATATATATATATATATATATATATATATATATATATATATATATATATATATATATATATATATATATATATATATA
>JAQFVV010008565.1:0-27682 GCA_028023455.1 Epiperipatus broadwayi | reverse complement strand
ATCAGCTCTAGTAGTCAAATGCCATATAATTTAAGCATATAATAATTTTATTAGTTTTTTTATTCATATGATTCGCTTTTCTTGTTGCTGAAAACCGTCATCAGTTATACTTGGAACACAAAAATTATTTCTGATTTGTTTTGTGGATGAATTACAATGTCTTATGAGATCTCTATTTCTCTTTTGCGGATTGTGAAGAGACTAATAAAATTCTATTGCAAATGTAATATGATTAAATAGTGCTCTAGTAATAAATTGCATTAATGAAAAAATTTTTTTTTAATTTAGATTTGAATTATTTTAGTCTTTTAAGTTGAATGCACTAGATAAATTACATCACAATTATAACTTAATTACTGACAAAACTGATATATTAGCTTCTATTAAAATACATGATTTTAAATACATTGGAATCAAACAAAGCTAATATGAAAGTAGATCTACGTTATCTTAGACAATAAAGATGAGAATGAAATTGTACTTCTTGATCTTAATAATAGTAATGAGTAGAATTGAAGAAATTGATATATTCAGCTTAAAATATTCATTCTATTAAGCATACAAAAAAATTTAAAAGTTAGCTATAACGTAAATTATGTATTTGAATTAAAGATTAAATATTGTATAACACAAATTGTAATTTTATTTATTTAATTAATTGTTCAACATTTAATAAAATGATAAGAATGACTTTATGTCAATTAATTTTGTAAGCTCAGCAATTACATGTACAACTTTATTGCCTAAAAAATGATTAATTAACACTTTTGTTTGCGAAAATAAGTTTGGTAAAAAAATAGAAAGCGAAGTTGCAAGTAACAGAGAAAGATGAAATAAAATATGATAAATAAAAATGATTGAGTTTGACAATATTAATCGATGTTTTCAAGTTGTTGTTTTTTTGTTTGCTTATGAGTGCATCCTTCATCTCACTCCCACATTGCATCCATACAATAAACACAGATTATTCTCTTTTATTATGCAGGTATTTTTGCAAAAATGTTTTATTCATCGGGAATGCCGGATGATCAAACATTTAAATATCAGTGCCCATATTGACAACTCAATTATTTCATTATACATTCTCTTAGCAAGATAAGAACTGCTTCTTTTCTTTTTTTAATATCTTGCAGAAGTGATGAATAGTCCTTTCACGACAACATCTTTTTCAAGTTTTATTTATTTTTTAATCAGTCCATTGCTACTTTAAAAACAACAACTACAACAAAGGATTAAATGGCTTAGACTGAATATATAGCAAAACAAAATGGATTAAAGGAATAATTAAATAAATGTTAAAAATTTAAAAATAGGAATACTGCACGCACGAAAATTTTCCATTAGAAGGCCATTGTCTTAGCAAGAGTTAGTGGTAGGATATATAAAGAGACAGAAATAAAGATCCTTGTGAATAATAGATAATATATAAGCCTGCCACTTTACAATCTAGTTCAAATCCACGTTTATCTTTTAGAACATTACTTATAGCCAATTTAAATGGCAACTTAATTATGATCCTACTATTTTTTATCTTGATTGTAAATAAGGATCAAAATCTGCTCAAAATCCAACGCACTGGCACTTTATGGAGAACAAATCGTGTGAGGTAATGCCTTCTATTTCATTCTATTTATGTTGGACATTGAAAGGCTTTAATTTTGCAGTGATACCTTTTAAATTCTTTATTTATTTATTTTTTATCTATATATTACATGAATAATAAACAAATTAAAAATAGATAGACACACATATATATAGATTGAAAGGAAGATAGTTATTATACATATACTGTTAAAAAGATAAAATGGTCTTTAAATAAATTACTGTAAGACTAATGGCTTTTCATTAGTGTCGCGACATGAAAAAATATATTGGATAAAAAGTCATTACATATCAGGTTTGCTAATTTTGGTAGCAATGATTCGGCTATTGGAAAGAAAATCCTAAGTAGGATTGCAATCTGTTTTAAGTATGTATATAAATATTATTATATAGACGTAACATGTGTTACACATGCATTACGTCATTATTATGGAATAAATCTCTGCAGGTCAGAATTAAAGATTAAAATTTATGTATAGAAGGTATAGTAAATTGTATAGTTTCAATATTATGTTATTTAATTATGCTTAGGATATACATTTTGGGTAACTTCACAACTATATAATTCAATTTTATTGATAATAAAAACACTTTACAAAGAAAATTTGTTTTGAAATTAAAATTGTTAGATGTTAAACTAAATTATGACAATCAAATTGAAAAAAAATATCTCAAATCTGCATGTAATTATAATTTTCTACTGAGTCGATACTTTAGTCTATGTTTTAGTTAAAAGCTCACGAACGTCGTGTAGTCTTTTTTTTTTAAGTGAAATAATAAAAAATCTGTTTTGCGCGTTTTAACTAAAATTTAGTTTCAGATAATATTGCAAAAACAAACTTTTACTTTGCTAACGAAAATTGTTCAGAACTTAGGCCCTTGAGGCTAAATATTTTGCTGATTAATCATTATCGGTGACATTTCTCAGCAAAACACGTTATTCTTGGTGACAGTAAACGAATAAATAATTTTACTACGCGTTATATTGTTTAAATAATATTTATAGATTAAAGCAAATGTTGAAAAGTAATATTCTCGTATTATTATCTAAATATAAATATCCATATATATATATATATGATGTTAGTGATAACACTTCAGGGTAAAGAATTGAAAAGAAGACGCTGTTTCCGTTCTGTTAATGATTATTGTTAATCACTTAGCAGTCATTTTATTACTTACAACACATACCAAGGTCTTAAAAAATTTTAACATTTAAAAATATATTAATTTAGATGGATTTTTATTATTTAAGAGCAAATTTATGGTCTATACGTATGGATGTTATTATAATGTAAACAACATTATTTTTCTACTTTATCAATTTATTTATTATTAATTTTTAAATTACGCTATAAAAAATAAATGATGTAAATGTTCTATATAGAATATATGAGGGCACAGACGTTCCCCCGACCCACCACTCTCTCACTCTATCTCATAACACTGATACACCTGGAACACATTTATGTTGGAAAGATAAATAATCACCAACATACGGATTTCATGCTAAACCAGCAGTCGTCAAAGGTTGGTCCAGATTATCATTTCTACACATATATGCTATAAGTGCTCAGATATATATATATTAAGATAGCCAATCCTCATACTTCAATGGAACAGGCTTCAACCTACTCCACACTCCAACTCTTCAACCAAATCCATCCAATTATACGTATATTTATAAATAATTAAATCGTACAATTAGCTTTTTGCTCTCATATAAAAAATACACAATTATTGTATACAGAATAATAACGCTCTGAGCAGTTTAGAGCACGTGTGGCAAATGAAAGAATTAAAGATTTCTAGATCTATTCCTAGTCCAATACCACTGGGGCTCAAATGTCAGCTGACTTTTTGGAAAGGAGTCCTAAAAAAGCACACTCCCTCAGAATATAAATAATAATCTGATATATTAACTGATATCATTCCGAGGCTCTTATTAATTACAAATAAATAAATAATCGAATACTTTGTCACTTAGGATATTATATTTTCGCACCAGAAATAACAAAGTAAAGTTGCTTGTGGTCATGTCTTCTATCATTATAGATTATAGCTAAATATATTACTAGTATAATCCATTTACTAATATTCAAATACTTAGTTTAGTTTTACATACGTTCTAATGTTTACAAATAGACTTTTAAAAAGCACATTTAAAATAACTATGTCCATGTTTTATTAAATAATTAATTTTGTCACAAATATGTCTTCAGTTTGAATAGAGTTTGTGATAAAGTATTTTTTTAGCTTAATTATTATTAAACACAATTTTTAGAAAATAAAAATATCCATATCATCATTTTCAACCACTATTAATCTATTGCGATGAAGTTTGCTTCACATTTAATCCAATTTATCAATCCATAGTGTCTATTTTACACATCACTCAAATAACTTCCTTATTTCATCTATCCATCTCATATGTGATCTTCTTCTATGTCTTTAAAAACATTTTGAGAAACAATTTAAAACTTTATCTGTGTATCTATTATCATTTTTCTATTAATATGCCAATCCAGCTCCATTTTACATTTTTGATTTTTTAATGATGTAAGACATATATGTTTGCTCTGCCTCTCACATATTTCATTTTGGATCTCTTATTATTTCTAACTTACATATCTCATTTATTAAATGTTCTGAAGTTTTTGTATTGCTCTTCTGTTAAATGTCCAAATCTCAGATTCACAAATAAAAAGTGAAAATGTGATCTCTGTCTAAGACTTCTACAATCTTTTGAAAACCACTTTAAAACTTTATCTATTATTTAGTTGAGCTCCATTTCAGATTTTTGATTTTTTTTTGAAGATGTAAGAGATACCTATTTACTATCTAACTCAAATATTTCATTTTGGATGTCTTATTATTTCTAATACAGATCTCTTGGAAAATTCATTGAGTACTCTGAAGTCTTTGTATTGCTTTTCTGTTAAATGTCAAAATCACAGATCCATAATTAAAAATTGATAAAGAATATCTATTAAAATCCTTTCTTTTCAAACAATAAGCACATTGCATTTTAATACTAAGTTCTTACAAATAAATGTATGACTTTACTGCTTCGGAATTTATAAAAAAGCTCAAGCATTAGAATAAGCTGTGAACCGATGAAGGTCTGCCACTCTATCACACTTAGTCACACAGGATATAATAATAATATTTTTTCTGCAAAATACACTTTATCTAAATTTAATTCCATGATTAATTTCCTCCATAATGTTTTCATGTGATAAAACACTGAACTCACATGATCATAATTTCTTATGTTTGCTCAAGCTGTTAAAATGGGCAAAACTCTCCACAAGCCAGAGTAATTAATGAATGAAAGAAGGTTTGTGCATCAGATCCAAGGCTCCTCACTAATAAAATCCACAAGTTAGAAACTAGTCTGGGGATATTGGATGAGTAGGCACTAGATAGGAATTTTATGCACAAACCTTCTTGCATCCATTGATTACTCTGGCTTGTACTGAGTGGTACTACTGTATGGAGAGTTTTTCATGATTTCATGTGCATTGATATATCAAATGTAGACATTTATAGTTGTTACCTACTTAAAAATATGATTACCCATCTTTATTTTCTTTTGAAAAATCCATTGCACATTACTTTAGACTTTTTAGCATTTATGTTTAGTACTACTTTCTTACATTTATCTTAAAACTCCTGCAACATTTCCTAGATCTCTCTATTTGCAAAATCAACTATGTGACATAAGCAAAATCTAAATGATAAAATAATTTCGATTTATTTTTGGCTTTCTTAGATTGCCATTTAATTAAAGAAATTATTTTATGAATATACTCTAAAATTTATGGAGAGGTGAAATCACATTAGAACACATCCTCATTAATGTTTACCTTCTTAGTGGCAACATGTAATCTAATCCCTGTTGTTGCATTTTGGTAAGTATGCTTTAGAATATGAAAGTATCCTGGATCTGTTATTTGACAATCCAAAGCTTTAATCACTCTGAAAATTTTATACAATCAAATACATACTTTTTCATAATCTACAAATCCAAAATGTGCAATGGAAATTCACATTCAGGGAATTTTTTTATAACTTCTGTTAAAATATGGAGGTGTACTATGCTAAAATTACTTTTAAATTCACCTTTTTTTTTTTTTTTTTGATTGGTTTTGTCTAACATTTGACTGTATATGTATTTTAATTATTTTGATAAATAATTTATAAGAAGATGATTGAGGACTAATAAGTTATAATTTTTAATATCTTTTTTAACATTGTTTTTAATACTACTGCATTCAATCATCTGATATATTATTATACTTTTCAAATTTTGTTTATAACTTAATCAACTTTTTTTTTATTTCCTTAACATGCTACTTGCTTCTTTTAAAATATCAATAGTAATTCAATCATTTTCTAGAGTTTTTTTCTTCTTCATGGATTTCACTGCATATCTCATATTCTTACTTAAAACAGTTACCAATTCAAAGGACATTGTAACTGTAGGAGATATTTTGATTTTTTGTTCTTTATTAGTACATAATTTTTTGCAGAATTCTTTCACATAATTTATTGTCATTCTTCTTTTTAGTAACATATCCATTTTTTATTTATTTCTGAGACAATCTTCCTTCCAATATCAATTTTGAAACATTTATTTTCTTGCATAATTTTCCTTGACAATTCACAATTATATTATCATATATCATTATTAATTATTTTCATAGCATTTAAAATTTTTTTAAATATTCACTTTTTTTAAGAGATCATTTTCATACATTGTTTTGTCTCAGTTTAAGAAAAATTCTGGTGAAATGCTGCATTTTTTGTATCTGCTGTGCAATTCTTAGTAAATTATCAATTATCTTCTTATTGATTTCAATCAGTCTGAACCATCATCAAAGTCTGTTAATATTTTGAAATGATTATAAAGTTCAATTTTAAATAAATAGAAGTATTTCTGAAAGTTCGTAATATTGTTCATTAATTTTATCTTTTTATTAGTTTTTGTTTATTTAGTTTTGCATTAATACATATCTTTCATCTTACTAATCCAAGATCACTTTCTGTATTAAAACTATTAAAGCCATTAATATTGTAAAACAGGCAAAACTCACTATACATATTGCCACACACAGCAAGCTAGAGTAATCAATGGGTGCCAGAAGGCTTGTGCATAAAATCCCCATCTAGTGCCTACTCATCCAATATCCCCAGATTAATATAGACATATAGTGAGTTTTGCCTATTTTAATAACAGTTAAAAGCAAGCATAAGAAATGGTGATCATGTGATATTTATTGGCTTAATATTGTAAATACATATTTTCAACAAGTCAAATTATAATCCACTTCTGTTATATTGTCATTTGTTATGTTTCCATGTGCATATCTATTTAGCATTTTTATCCAAAGGAAAAAGTTGTAACATACATATTTTGATTTTGTCTGCAAACTCCACAAGGCTGTGACTTCTCTCACGTCCATTATAATAGACAAATTGATCCATAACACTTTTCATTTTAATCATTTATTAATTTTAGCATTAATGTCTTCTACTCACAGTTTTAAAATATGGTTAGCCTGATCAAAAATATTTTATGCATCAAGATGAAAATCGTCTACATTTTCATCACAATAAAAGCTTATTGAAGCATAAATTTAAATTATCTATACATCATCAATATCCATATTGTTGTTTTTCAACTCTTCCTAGTTACTTCTAATTTCTCAAAATACAATAATGCCCATATATATTAAAGAGTTCTTATATGTGAAATCTTTATTTATTTAAAAATTATCTACTGCATCAAATTGTAGTCTGGTCTGTAATCAGAAAATTATTAGCGCCCTCTTTTTTAAGCCATAAACTGTTGCCTTGGCTAATTACTTTACAGCCTCTCAGAATTAGATGTTTTTTTGGTCATTATTGTAAACATCTAAATTAAAAAGTAATTCACATCTATTCTGTCGTTAAGAAAACTCAGTTAAGAATAATCAAGTAGCTGAAAAGAAATATCTTGAATTTTTTTGATCCTAAACTCAGTTAAAAAAATTAGTAAACTCACCACATTAACTGATAGATATTTTTGAGCAGTCCATTCATGTTTGCTTACCACATGAAACGTCACATAATAAATATAATCACAATTTCAAAAACATATGAAGTGGATATTAGAAATTTGCTGTGTTTTGTTCCTTTAAACACTCAAAAAGAAATCAAAGTTTATTCTGTCAATTAAGAGCAAACTTTTGCAGTCAAACGGAAACTATAGAAAGCAAAGAAAAAAATATTTTGAGAAACAAAAAAAAAGTATTATTCATTCTTTAATACCATACTTTTAAAAAAAAATATATTATATTGTTGTCCCATTATTTAAAAAAAAATATATAATTATAAAAACCAAATATATTTTATATTTATTAATAAAAGTTTCTATCAGAATGAAAATACATTTGAACTAAAAAAAAAAAAAACTCGGGGAAAAAAAATATTTCTACTATATTAATATAAAATAAATAATTTTCAGCTTAATTCTCAAGTTAGCAATAAGAACTTTTGAACTTTCCTTTTTAATTACCAACTGTCATCTTTAAACAATAACAAATGCTAAAATATAGAATTACAATCTTTAAGATAGAAGTGTTCAGCATATAACTGTTGAAAAAGATGTGATCTAAAACCAGATACAATACCATTACATATTGTAACGGTCATATTTGTACTCTCATGCAACAAAATCCAGAGTTTTGGAAAATTCTCCAAGGCTGATCTAGATGAGGGGTTGAGACCACGAATCAGCACCTCAGCTCCTTCCCCAACTCTCTGTGATTTACTATCCTATGAATGACATATATGAGGCTACACTTAGACTCCTTTAATTCGCATGCTGGCAATAGCAAAAGGGTGGATCAAAAGATTCATGGATGAATTGACTGTTGTAGCTATGACTCAACTAAACACACACATCTATGGTTTATGAGTTAACTAATAAGTGGATAAACTAACCAAGAATGACAATGCATAGTTACATAATTCACTTAATTATAAGCATTCTAAAATGTGTATGTGAGAAGGTTTCAGGATTTCACTTTAAGAATTCACTTAAATAAACTAGAATTAATGATTTGAATTGATTAAAATGAACTATGAAAAAATACCTTAAACAATATTATATTTTATATCTTTAATAAAATAGATCAATTATTAAGACAGCTATCTCTCTGTGCATTGGAATTCACCACAGATGTTCCAATTAGATGAGTGAGTTGCAGAATCTTATCTTATGCACTGGGCAATTAAATCCGAAGTTATTCCTTTAACAACTTTGTTAAATATAATCTATCGTTTTAATTATGCTTAATTCATGCTATGAGATGCCTATAAGGTTTGCAAACAGTTAACTTGCAAGGGAGATAATTAATCATCATAATTACTTTAGGTACCTCAAAGTTAGCCTAAATTAGCTCTCTATACAGATTATTATTATATAACTAAATTGTGCATTCAAATCAAAGTTGAATTTATCAATATTAATGGCAGAATGAACTGGGATCTGTCATAGTGAAATTTCTGATACTATTGCACTATATTGATCAAAATAAAATGGTGTCTCAAAGGTGTGTTTACTCATGGGATCTATCAACTCAATGATCGATTCCCATGGATCATACGACTTGCTATGATAAGAGAACATTTCATTCTGGAGGTTTGATTAGCTTGAAACATAAAAATTTTGAAACATTAACAATCTGGACCCTCATGTTGTTCTAAGGAAATCTATCAGAACAAGAATATGGAATGAATGGCCTTAAACCAAATTCTATTTAATACAATATATTTATAGCAAGGTGCATATGCATGTATGTGCACTTTATAAAGAACATATTCCACGATGCTAATGATCATCAATCTTTATGAAATCTAAGATGTGCTAAATCTATAGTTTCTTTCTATTAGACCATTGTATACCAGTTCATAAGTTAGCATACCCAAACATGCTAAAAAGGGGTTAACTAACCTTTTTCTTGAAAAAAATTTTTTTTAAATTTTCATTGGCCAAGTGAATTAAAGTTTTACAACTTTTGATTGGTCAATTAACAAACTCAGCCATAAAAATATATTCATTTTTTAATATTATATTCATTTTAGTTTCATTTGTAAAAGGTATATTAATAATTTGTCAGATTATGAAAGTGAACGAAAGTTTGTTAAAAGTAAATTTTTATTTATAATTATAAAAATATTTTATAGCAGAGAAACTCAAAAGAATGTTTGTAACCTATTAGAAAATGTTGAGTATGTCAGTGATTTTGTTTCTGAATTTATGTTCCTGTAAAAGTAAAGAATTTTTTACTAAAATCTTACTATTTTCCTAAAATAATTTATATTTTCAGAATATTTTACCAAAATACATTATAATATGCAAATAAATACCAGAAAAATATTCTAAATTATTCATTTCTGTTTGAAAATGAAATAAAGAGCTTGGGGTGATGAAAATTGTTGTCAGGTGTCAAAATTGTTGTTAGTGCTGCCTTCATTTTGAATTTATGTTTGTAATAAACTAAAGATTAGCCTTTCAAGCTAATGTACATGCACTTTTATGAATGTTAATAATAATAAATGAATAATTTCATTTCCAACACAAGACACAAGGTAAAGTCTTTACGAACAAATAAATGAATCCTCTTATTCATTCAACCCAAATGCTTATATATGGGCAAATCTTAAGTACTGGATATGAAAGCATGAGGATAAGTCAATCACTTTAAATTACTGTTTACTATGTCTGAATGAATGACATCAACGAAATTATCTAGAATTTACAAAACGTCACTCTTAAATGAAACTAAACATATGTAAATGAGGCATTTGGAAATGAAAGTATTTATTTATTATTATTAACATTCATAAAAGCACATGTACGTTAGCTTGAAAGGCTAATTTTTAGTTTATTACAATTTATAACATAGCATTATATAAACAAATGCCTCATTTACATATGTTTAGTTTCATTTAAGAGTGACATTTTGTAAATTCTAGATATATTTTGTTGACGTCATTCATTAAGACATAGTAAACAGTAATTTAAAGTGATTGATTTATCCTCATGCTTTCATATCCAGTACTTAAGATTTGCCCATATATAAGCATTTGGGTTGAATGCATAAATGAATTCATTTATTCTTTCACAAAGACTTTATCCTGTGTTGGAAATGAAAGTATTCATTTATTATTATTAACATTCATAAAAGTGCATGTATGCTAGCTAGAAAGGCTAATCTTTAGTTTATTACAATTTATAAACATAGCACTATATAAATAAATGCCTCATTTATGTTTGTGTAAAAGTATACAGTTTTTTACTAAAATCTTACTATTTTTCTAAAATAACTATATTTTCTGCATATTTTATCAAAGTAATTTATAATATGTATGTAAAATAAAAAAAAAATCATTCTAAGACATTAATTTTCAAAGTCAAAACAGAAGTTGGAGCAGTGAAAATTATTGACAGACGCTCTTCTATTGTCTGAAATGTGAACCAATCAATCAGCATCTAGGAAAACCTGTCTTCTTCCATTGATGAACTGTAAATGTCAATTTTATTGATTTTTTACTTGTAAAATAATTCTAGAGAGGGCAGCATCTTATGGTACTTTTTGTAAGCTTTAAAATAAGCATAAAAACAGTACCATAGCTCAAAAATTGACAGTTTCCGATCGATTTGAAGCTGTGACCATCATCACATGGATGTTTCTCAGAAGAGGTTAAGTGATCTAGCTTATAATTAATCTTTATAGTTTATACTATAATTCTAGGAAGGAATAAAGCATAATAAGGACTTACTTATTTAATTCAAATATGCTTTAAAATATCTCTTTTGCATTAATAGAAGGCAATTTGCATACATTTGCATATAACATTAACAATCTGAAAAGACTATGAATATGGAGCAACAAGGGTTTTGAAAGTGATAATTTTGAAAATTAGAATATAAAAAAGCCTACAAATTATTACTTAAAAAAGCTTCACTGCAACACATCAGCATATTATTAATCAACTAGGTATTTTTTTAATAGTGAGAAAACCCAATTAGTCAGCTAATACATAGTAGCTATTTTATTATATATGATAGGTTTTCAGGCTGAAGATTGTATGTGTATGCTTGAACACATAAGTTATTTATGGAGAGCTTCTAATCATCTCTCTCATCCATCTTCTACAGAAGCTGAGTATCAATCTCCACTCTGACTAAGTCATAGCATAAATTCATAAAAAAATAAAATAAAAAAGGCATAACCACAGATAGAAATACATTTAGAGTATAACTGGAATTTAACAAGAGTTACATTATTAAGTTATTTTACTTTAAAGAGTTAGGCAAGTTTTACAAAGTAGTTATTCTTAAATTATTTTAGAAAATTAGTTACATTTTAGTTTGATTACAGAAGGTATTTCATAGAGAAAGTTTAAATGAAAAGTTTTTGCACATTTATATACAGCTAGCTTAGAAATATTTAAGAAATTTCATAATGAGAGTTTATTACAGAGCTCTGTAGATTATTTTACCAATTTTCTCTGATGAGGCATCTTCTTTCCATGGCATTCAGCACTGCTATTCTTGGATGGTCTGATTCATCTTTTCTTTCCAGGCAAGCTGCTGGTTTGAACTTCTCCCATCACTGATGACTTGTCTCTCACAAGGAAAGACAGCAAACAAGTAGCCTTTCTAGCCTTGGCTCTTCATTGTACAGGCAGGCATAGCTCCCAACAGGATTACAAGTTAAAATTATAGAATGTGTCCTCCTTTTAATTCAAATCAGGATTTTTTATAATAACATGCTTCCACCTGTGAATTATCATGCTTTGTTTACCAGTTGAGACAAATTTTTAATCTTCATTTTACATGTATGTTATAAGCTTTGCAAACAAAACTATTATCTCGGTAATTGAGAAAAATAGTGTCAGTTATCTACCTTTCTCTTTGTTACAAAACTAAATTTAAGATCTTTTAACTTTACTCTTTTTTTACAGATTTTTAAAACCCAGATGTAGTCAGCTAATTTCCAAGAAATAAACAATTTTACAAAAACAGATTTTAACCTGGTAAACTGTCTGATATATACATGAGTCTGTCATCTTAGAAACTATAACTTTTAGGCAAAGAGAGCTAGTTAGTATAAGAGATTTATCATCTAGAAATAAATAAAATTTAAAAGAAATAACAAGGTTTGAAATATATAAACTTGCAAGTTTCTTTTGTATATAAGTATGTGTGAAAATTCACATACCAGGTAATGTTTAACTCTACCATTTAAATTTATTACCGTGAAATTTAGAGTTATGTTTGCATTATTTATAGAGATTAGTTAACATTATTTGAAGTATGCATTTATAAGATAAACACACATACATTACTATACCTTTCATTAAGTTATTTTGGTTAAACATGGAAGTACGCATTTATAAAATATATGCACATACATGCATATACATACTATTATATCTTTTTATTAAGCTCTTTTAGTTAATATATGCCAACTTGGGGGGGGGGTTAAACTAGGAAAAATATACTACTATGGAACATAGTAGGTGAAACGATATGATAGATAAAGAATACCATTTCAATATTAATATATGTCATAAAATTATAATGGTATAGTGCCAGCAGTGAGTTTATGGTATTATATTTGGCCATGTTTTTATATTGTTTTTTTACTTCTGATTATTTTAATTCCAAATGTCAAGGTTATCAATTATTTTACATATGTGTTGTACAATATCTGCATTTAAAGTATCTTTTTATCAGGGAATTCAGTTTCATCTTCCTAGAATGTTAACAATAGAGTATTTTCTTTATTGAAAATGGGCTTTCAAACTTTCTTATCTTTTAATTACAGCTGATTATCCTGGAATAATACAAAAAGCTAAAATATAAAATCATAGTCAGATTTAAATGATTCAACATAAAATTGTGACAAAAACTGTGATTTAAAAGTTAGTATAATGTTTCTACATATTAATACAAGTAATTTAATTATTATGGTCATAGTGCTACTCCATATTATTAAGCCATGTATTCAACTGCATAGATCTTGTTAGATAGCTTTTGTTTTCACAATATTTTTTTTGCTTTAGAGCATTTTATGTTTTTCATGTTTTTTTTATTGTGGACCTATGCATAAAATATATTTTTTCTCAGAGAATACAGTTTTTAAAAAGTCACTGATAAATAATGGCAATAAATATTTTATTTATTGGCAAGACAAGGATATAATTAAATCATTAAAGAACTTACTTTTGAAAATATATATTTGTTTTTATTCATAATACAATATTGTGCTAATTGAATGAGAAGTCTGAAAAAAAAAGTCATATGGTTGTTTCAAATTAATTTAGTCTATATTTTAAAATATATCTTCTACAAATGTGTAAATGTTCTTTGATATACGTTGTAAAACTTATGCATTGCCTACTGATTTTTTTTATGATTACATCAATAAAAATATATTTAAAAAATCAGAGGTAAATTCTGTGGCACATCTATTTCAAATTTAAAAGGCTCAAAATGTATTACCTACTATTTTGAAATATGTTTTTTCAAGATAAGCAGTTAAAGATGACTTCTACTGAATAATAATAATAATAATAATAATAATAATAATAATAATGATCTCAAAATACCATAAAAAGATAATTTCTTGAAAATAAACTTTGTTTCTAAATATATTTTCCAATAAAAAATATTACTGATTATAAACAATGTAAACGTATCCAATGATTTTTCAGTGTGATTATAAAATATATAGAAGGGTTACTATAATGAATAGCAATTATTTGAACAAATCATTTTATGAGTCACCAAATTAAAATTGATTGATTATTTTTCCAAAAGCTGCTTATGCAACTGAAACATGAATGCTCAAAAAAAAAAAAGATAAAAGATATATTTAATTGAAATATGATGTATCATTTCTAATTTTAATATTGAAATACAAGTATAATGTATATACACAGAGGACAAACTCTCCATACAGTAGCACTACTCAGTACAAGCCAGAGTAATCAATGGATACAAGATGTTTAGTGGCATAATGTATATACTTATCCTTGATTAATTAAAGGGGATTTGAATGCAGACTTTCAAGTTCACTACAGTCATCCACTTTATCCAATGTACCCAATATACATGACAACATATATGAACAAAGGATAAATGATCTTCAACTGATGAGTGCTGTTCAGCATGAAATATGTTTATTGGAAATCATTTATCTTCTTTGCATGTATGTGGTCATATTATCAATTGGTTATATTGGATAGAGTGGATGACTGTAGGAAACTGGAAATCTGGATTCATATTCCCTTTAATCACATCTAATTTTTTGACTTCTCACAGGATTAATGTTTGTTTTAAAAAAACTTAAGTCTAAAAGATACTATCAGTACTGATTATAATATAGATAATGAAATATTATAGACAAGTTTTTTATTGAAGGAAAAATGGATGGTCACCATCCACATTCTTCTTTGTAATGGGCAGATCAGTTAAGCAATGCCATATAGTTTTAGTATATAAACTGTAAATGGGAACAAGTGAGTGTTCATAATAAAATTTATGATGTTAGCTGCCTTAGCACATATCATTGATAAAACTAGTTGATTAATTCATAAGAAAAATTGAAGTCTTGAGTGAAACCATTGCTTTTGGATTCTTATTATATATACATTTTTTTTAAAAAAATAGAATGATAGGTTTAACTTTCAATTTATTAATGATTTAAAAAATTTAAGTAAGTTTCTTTTCAATATTTTGGCATCATTATTTTTTTTATGAAATCAGAACAAATTCTACATTTAAATGTATGACTGTAATTCTAAAGCAGATGGTTGTACTTTGTATGATGTGTTATACAGTTCATACAACATTTAGGTCTAACTTCAAAATGTTAGAGAATCACATATTATACTTCATCGATATGAACAGGCCAGTTACGCTATCTGGCAAAATCAAAAACTGTCTTGCAAACTTCACTCAACAGAAATTGCAAAACATACTCATTAATTATGGCAATATTAACAAGTTCCATTTCCTGATTAATCCACACCTTGAAGATCAAATCCTGTCTAACACTGCAATATTCTCATTCACCTAAAAAAAAACATCTCCCCCACTGACATCCATACCATTATAACTGCCAGAGATTCACCAATGGTATTATCATTTTGAGGGGTACAGACCCAATGCTTCTTCTGCCTCCAAAAGTCACATCTCATAAAAGATTGCCTGGCTTGAACATGCAACTATTGTGACTTTAAAAAGAATAAAATACATTGCTGCAGTGAGAAATCTAGCAATCCATGGCTCACTCCAATTCACAATAATCAAACAACATTTAATTCTACCTCAAACAATAACCCTACCCAACTCCATATCTCTCAAACCTCAACAAAAAATCCAAACAAATCTGAAAAGACAACAAACAACATAATCGCCAATACATCATCACAAACCAATACTATTCAAGAATGAATAGAGATAGAAACTGATACAAACCTTGGTGATGATCTTGTTTACTAAAATCTCATACAGAAGTTCCTAAGGCTGTCACTAATCTTAATAAAACTGACATAGATACAGAGGAAGGCAATTTTCTCCCAAAACTAGTGGACATTGGAGATGGCAGCTTTGTCACCATAAAACCCAAATCCATCTCCATTCAGCAAAAAATCTTCTCATTATTACAACAATTAAATCCATTGTTACCTTCTATGTCAAAAAAAGTCACAAAAAACAGTGAGCAGACTACTAACAAGACATCATCCCTGCAAACCCATAAAAACATAAAAGAAGAGTCTGCAAAAGTAAACTGCCTGAGGATCAGTAAGTCTCAGGATGGCCAACTGTCCCTGCCAACAGAACACTGTTGAGAGCTCAAGGAAAACCAGGAAATCAATAACCAGTGAAAAATATCAACAGCCAACAAACCTAAAAAAGAAGGTAAACTCAAATCCAAATCAAAACAACAAAACACCATAGAAACATCTACAATCACAAATCAAACTAATAACAAGATAAACAAAAGAAAGTTGGTCCTCCCAGACAAATCCAGTTCAGATGAAGAGAATGCTCAACACCCAAATGACTTACAACCTCTTTCCAACAATCAAACAACAGATCTAGACCTAGTCAAGCATCCCAAACTTTCTGAAAAGAAGAGGAAAACTATGGACTCCCCAACCTCCAATCCCCTGGAACCATTGGAAGACTCCCTGACAAATTATACCCTGTCTCAATGTCAGATGACTGCCAAGAAGAATTACTACCAATCTTTTTCTCTCATTCTTGTGCACCCTCTGAGAAAGTCGATGCTTAAGAAGATCTAAATGACATTAGCTGGGAACATTTGTCCAGTGACTCAGAGCTGTTAATAGAGGAGGCATTAAATTAGATTGTTATAAACTGTAAAATTGCTGCAGTCAACATTTGTGGCATCAACTCATTAAGTAGAGCCTATGCTATTAAAAACTGGATTGTTCCCAACTCTCTGCACATACTCCTAATGGGATAGACTAAATATCATCTAAACACCAATCACAAAATCCTAGCACTGCTTTCATCATCAGGTTATACCAAATTTTCCATTGGCTCCTTAGCCTCTGGAGGAGTTGGCATCTTGGTAAATAATGATTTGGACTTATTAAGGCTATTAAAATGAGTGTTTTGAAAAAAAAACAAAAACATTATTTTTATTATTGTTTTTACATTACTAACTAGTACAATTTTATTCTAACAAAGTATTATTGTTTGATTGTGTTACAATTTAAAATCTTTAGATACTGATAAGATTGATAAAATAAATTTTTTTGTTAGCAGATAATGATTTAAATGTTAAAAATATTTGATATTTTATATTATTTATTGTTACAGTAATGTATAAAATCAAAGTTTGTATCTTTAAAACACACACACACACACACACACACATATATATATATATATATATATATATATATATGACAAGTTTTCTACATATATATATATATATGACAAGTTTTCTACATAAAAAAAATTGAAGAATTCAGGAGAATTTGAACCAACTATAATATATAAATATATCAAATTTCTACTCTCTGTTGCCTTTGACAAAATAGCTCAGTAGGTTAGAGTGTTTGCCTTAAATTCGATATTCAAGAATCTAAAGGTGTGAGTTCAACTTGTATGTGAATACTGTCATTGTGGATATCAGGCTAGCAACACCTGAAGAAGAGTGGCAAATAATTACTAACCTGTGTTGTATGTTTGTATTTGGAAAGTTTAAATAAAGTTTAAAATTTTCTATACATTCAACATTCAGGCACAGATGATGGAATATATCATCATCACAAACCTTCAGGAAAAAGACTAGATGATTCAGATTTCTTTTAGCAGCTAACATTAGTCTTCTATTATATTCTTCTATTATAATGTTATTATACATTACACATTTTGCATTAATCAAGATGTTTTTAACCACATATAATATTCATATCATGAACAATAATCATAGTGTCTAATTTAGTATTTATTACTTGTTTGTTTATTAAAAATTAATTTGTTTTATATATTTTTAATATATTAAATAGTGAATCAACAATCTTGATATTGTTAGATCTAGTATTGTATATATAGGATTGTCTGCACAATGAGTATATTGGTAGATTCATGGCTTATATTATTGAACAGAGTTAAGGAGTATTTTTTAGAGGAAAAGGCATGATAGATAAACAAAAAGATATTTTTAATGCAAGGACTTATATATATATAACTCATTGTACTATTATATCTATAAAATACTTTGATTTTATTAATAAATATCATTTTCCCAAAAGTTATATTAAAATTTGAAAGAGATCTCACAATTTTACATAATGGTAAATATTATTGATCTCAAAACAGACTATATTTTCATGCTACATTATTATGTTTTAGATAAATCTGACATTTTTTGTAATCATCCAGAATGGCATTCATAGCTTTCTATATTAATAGATAAAATATTTAATTTAAGGTATAATTTTTTGTGACCACTATATTAATCGAGCTTTGGTACCTTAAACACATTCAATGCAAAGCAAAACATTTTTTTCCTATTTTATGAGATAAAATTATACTATTCAAGCCAAATATATAGCTAACAATAACATATGTGACGTCACAAAAAGAGGTTTTTATCGTACTTGGAATATGTTTAACCCTTGTTTAAAAACATAAAATGTTGCTAATTTGAGACTTAGAATATATTATTATTTTTTAGAAATATATATCATTCAGTATGAATAAAGTTTATAGCAAAATTAAATTATCTTCTAGCATAATTATTGTTTGAAATATTTTTAGAACTAATAAAAATAATGTAAAATATTATAAAACTATTAAAAGTATTTTGAAAAATAACAATTAGTGTTTATAGTTATGTGAAGTTAAATTTTTTTTCTCACCATGTGAGTTTTTAATATTTCAAAATTTAGTAATTATAATAATAAAATATATATTTTATTTATTATTAAAAATATTTATTCAAAAATATTAAAAATTTGTTTACACCAAAACATTTAATTTTGGATTTTTTTTATTATTATTATGAATATAATGTAAATAATTTCTACTAATTATACAGTGAAGTCAAGCATTGGTGGTCGAGAGATCAGTGACAGCTGCTTTACAAGCAGTTGTCCTGGGTTAGCGGGTTCGCTTCCTGGCTGATGCTATGAACATGAGAAAAAAAAATATGCACTGAATATTTTCACTACTAGCACAAATGAAATTATAATTTCTTTTTTTTTTTAAATTGTAACTTTTAAATACAATGCTATGAACATACCTTAGAAGTAGTAGGAATACAATGCTATTCTATGTTATTATGGAAATACAATTCAGTGCTTGTAATTTTAATCTCATAACCTTCTAATGAATACTTACACTATTAAATCATTTTGGATATAACATTTAATATGAAAAAGGATGTATAACTTTTACATTGTAAAATAAATAAATTACAAAATATATATTAATGTAAAGAGTTGTGCTTATTTTTAATATTTTAGTTACTACCACACAATATACAATTTTGCTTAAAAGAGGGTGTTGAAATCTAATCAAAAGTACAATTAACATCTGGACATGAGATTTTTAATTGTATATTTGAACTTTTAACTATAATATTATTTACTCAACAAATAAGATAATAATCATTGCTACCTTGCATAGAGCATGTTTAATATTGCTAAACACACCATAAATTAAATAAATAACAAAGTTCTATCAATGTAAAAAACTTGGATTACAATTCTAATGGTTAGAGATACTTAAAACTAATGCATAACTGTTAAAGATAAGATTTATCTGAAGTATAATTATTTACTATGAGATATGAGAGATTAACATGTTTTACTGTTGAAATAACATTTATTGATATTCAAGTAATAATTGCAAGTGAGATACGAGATTTTTTTGAAGTTACATTGAATTATATATATATACACCATATATCATTTAAATATATATTTTTTCATATGTCATAGCATCGGCCGGGAGGCAAACCCACAACAACCGTCTGCAATCAACTTCTTGCTTGGAAGGCGGCTGCGCTGACCTCTTGGCTAACAACGCTTGACAAATATCATTTAAATATTGATTACGCATTTAGTGCCAAAGATAAATCACAATTATTTTTCCAGAATTTTTTTATTACATTATTATATATAGCTGCTTTTTCTTTATGATTAATAGACTTACAATTTTATTATAGATATTTATATACATTTTCTGTTTTATTTTATTTTTTTCTAATTCTTTATATTTCAGTAAGCAGTTTTCATAATTTTTGCCTTTTTTTCTTTTCTATATAAATAATTTATTGCTCTAACAATCCAATAAAAACTTTAAAACAATTTCAATTTTATGGACAGTTTTGTATATATCTGACTACGTGATTAAAACATGGCAAATTAAAATACTTACTTTGATACTTTTTCAAATACGAGCACAGAACATTATTACAAAAATAAATTAATAATAAATAGTAAAAAAAGACAAATTTTGAAATTAATTCAGGTTAACATATATTAATTTCATGCCATACTGTGTCCATGTTAATTATTGCATGTTACGACTAGAGACAAAAGAATATAGCTGCCACTTTTAAAAGTTACATTATTTGGCAACAAGTGTCTTAGGGTTTTTTTTTTTTTAATGAATACTGAATAGGATGCACAAGAGAAGTAGAGAATTAAAAATAATAATAACTCTAAATTAGATTAATTCATTTCAGAATTACATGATTCAATAATCTAATAACAAAAATAACAATAAAAGAAAAAGCAACAACAACATTCAGCTCTGGTTGGAAGCTCAACAAAGTTACAAATCATTGATGATTACTTGATCATCAGACAAAACAGTAAAAATATTAAAATTCGTTTTTCTAAATAAAAACAACAAATATTTACATTTTTTTTTTTCAAAGACAAGATTTTGCTGGAGAAGGATTTATATTTCATAGCTTTCAAATGTACTTAAAATATCTTCACAACAGTTTCTTCCAATTTACTAATACATTATTTAGTAATGGGATTATCACAATATTGCTGCAAGGGGTAAAAAATCTGAAACTAATATTCTGGTATCCATAAACCAATAGATTCTTCACTGTCAGAAGTAATCAAAACATTTTCTCCTTGAATTTCATACACACTATCATGTTTTGCCAAAATTCGCAGCATGGGGGCATAGTTTAAGCCACCATTGATGCTTAGATTGATGATGGGTAAAATCAGTTTCTTCTTTGAGTTTGAAGATTGGTGTAAAGCTTATTTGTCTTCGAATAATTCCTAATACTACTGCTGATTCTGGAATGTTGGTGCAGACTACATCATCTCTGGTATTATTTTTCATTTGATGAACTAGCCATTCAACAGCTCTAGCTGCTTACTACCCATATTACGATCAAATGGAGTGGGAGTACCACCCTGCTGCATTTGTCCTAATACATTCTTACAACATGTAAAAACACCTTTGCCCTCTTCAGAAAAGAGCTGGTAAATGAAATCAGTAGTATAATTTGCACTTGCATTCTCATTTCTGAGAATAAGGCCTCTCTGAACATTATCAGCCATTTTGGCAGCCAAATGGTAAACATCTCGTCTTAGGTCATCGATAGTAAAACGTTCTTCGAAAATGTAAGCAGCATCAGCTCCACCTGCCAGACCACTTAATGTAGCAAGATAGCCACAATACCCACCCATGGTTTCCACAACAAATACACGGCGTTTAGTACCCATGGCAGACTGCTTAATGCGATCACAAATCAATGTTATTTCATTCAAAGCAGTGTCAGCCCCTAAGCTGAAATCAGTTCCTGGAACATTATTACTAATAGTTGAAGGGATGACACACATAGGAATAGCAAATTCCTTGAATTGATTGTGTTTCTCACTCAGCATCATAAGTGATTCGTAAGCCTCAAAACCTCCGATTGCGAGAAGACAATGTATATTAAATTTTTTCAGCTGAGCAGCCAGTAGATCAAAATAGCCTGCAGGAAGAGTTATTTTTGTTCCCAAAATGCTACCACCCTGGTTAACCCAGCCACTCACATCCATCCATGACATTTGCTTTATATTGCCTTCAGCAAGACCTTCCAAGCTATCATAAATGGCAAAGATATTATGTCCATGAGAAAACCATATCGAACAAAAGAGCGAATAGCAGAATTCATACCACAGCAAGGAGCACCAATATTAATGACAGCCATGTTGTAAACCATGCCTGTTGAACCATCTGGATTGATAACAGTTTTTGGTGGCTGTAACTTGGTCAAAAGCTTGTACATTTCTAAATTACGTGCAAAACTCCTGCCTCTCAATGTGACAGCCATTTCCCAATTTTTCTCATCCATGGCTTTTGTTACTAATTTTGTTTCTCAGAGGGCTATCTAAATTGTTCTTATGAGTGGGATGGTTTTGCTGTGGGATTCATTCTTTCTTTGGCAGTCGTTCGGGGCAAATCGTTAATTTTTGCCTTTAAATAAATTTATTCACTCTTTTTCTTTTTTTAAAAATACGTTTTAATACATTTTTTTAATTCAACAACCATGCTTTTCAGTGAATTTTTCTTTCAAAACTTCTAAGGAGTTTTGTTTTATCGTTTGTTTTTTTTTTTTTTTTTTTTTTTTAAAAAAAAAAGTTTAAAACATCATTTTGCATATTGTTTGATAATTATTTTTTATATATAAACAAACTTCCACATATTCATATTTTTATGAATTGTTTATTATTATGAACTAACCTTTTTCATATTCATATATAAACTATATATATTATTATACATTTATCCAAAGTCTTGACCATTTCCAGAATTCATTTCAAAGTATATTCTTTTGCCGAGTTACTTCATATATATTGCCTATATGGGAAAATAGTTTGATTTATATGTATTAAATGGATTATGTCCTGTATATGAAGGGTCAAATTGACCTTAAGTCAACATGGGTGTGACAAGAATCTCAGCCTCAGGGTGGCTTTGGAGCATTCCATCATCAGATTTTCAATTGGATGGACAGTTGAAGAGTTGGAGTGTGGAGTAGATTGAAACCTGTCCATTAAAGTATAAGGATTGGCTATCTTAATATATATCTGAGCACTTATAGCATATATGTTTTAGAGATGGTAATCTAGACCAACTGATGATTGCTGGTTTAGCATAAAATACGAATATTGGTGATTATTTATCTTTTCAACATATATGTGTTTGGGTGTATCAGTGTTATGAGATAGTTTGGAGAGTGGTGGGTTTGTGTGAAAGTCTGTGCTCATATACCCTATATATTAAAATAAGACAAAGTTAATAAAAAAGTGAAGGTGGACAATTATTTATATATTATAATTAATATGCCACTTGCAAAATTAAAATAATACTTTTATATTGACTTATTTATTAAATTATACTATTTTGTATTATCTTTACTCCTTTTGTTTTGAGATTATTAAGTTAAATGGGCTTCGCTAGTGGTTACTTATAATTACTCTAATCCGATCCAATATTTTTCTTTCAGCACATTAAATAAAATATTATGTAAATAGCTATAAAGAATTGATTGACAAGAATAAAAAAGAAATATGTTTTATACACAATACCAATATTATTTTAACAGTTTGTTTACTTAAATTTTTTTTTATAAATATATATTATTGTATTTTTATTTATTTTATATGCCGATTTATTGTTTCTTTACGGATAATAATGCTTAAAACATTAAAAATATATATATTGGCAGAAAACCAATATTATAATTAACTTATAATATTTTTGTAAGTCATATTTCAAAGAATTTATATATACAGTTACCATAAGTTACAAAAAAATATTGCCTTATTAGTAATTCAAAATCTTATCTTCATTGTATGTAAAAAGAGTTTTCATTTTTTATTTTTTTATTTTTATTAAATTTATTCTTAGCGTTATCAAAAAGTAATTTCATTGTCATAAAGAAAAACATTTCTCTTTTTTTTAAAAAAAAAAAAAAAAATTAGAAGAGCGTTTGATAATAAATTAATTTTTGTCACTTTTATAACTTTCGTTTATAAAAAATTAATTTTATTAATAAACGTTTAATTTATATATCTTTAACAGCTATTCGTTATATGACCGAGTACAAGAAGAAAAATAAAAAAAAAAATTATAGTGGCAACTGTTAAAAAGATAATAAACAACATTTTGAAGAAAAAAAGACCATTCCAATAGCCCATATAAAGGAAAGATAAAGAAAAAGCCTTACTGACCAGATAACTTGCCACCTGTCACATGATAAGGAAGTGAAAAGTTCATGTGTTACGCCGCCAGTAGTTAAAAACATAAGAATCTCATAGCATAATGTCTAACACCTCCATCTATTAAGCTCATGATAAGTTTGAATCTGGGCTCTATGGCTCCTAATTTTTTTTCAGGTCACAATTTAAAATTTTTTTTTAGATAAATGATCTATAGCTATCTACTTTAATAATAGTAAGTAACTAAATATCTAACTATTTTTTGCTAGAAAATAAAGTGTACATTTTAATCTGAGTTGGTCAAATAAAAATAGATGAAATGCCCATAACAATACAATTTTTATATAATGCACCCTTCATTACTAGAAGGGAATTGTGAAACCTATGGGTGATGAGTCAATAGCTACTTTTCTTTAAAAATAGCTAAATATTTATTTAGGACCAATATTAAATGGTTGTTCATGAATGCTATCAGAAAGAAAAATTCTTAGAAAATATTTAGGTTATATTAAGCCATAATTCAAACTGTGATTACAATAGGCTGTAAAGATATTACAATTATATTATATGGTCCTGTAAATAATAATAATAATAATATCAATACTACTGCTACTTCTACTGCTGCTGCTGCTGCTACTACTACTACTAATCTCCTCCTACTTCTCTTCTCTCCTCCTCCTACTCCTCCCTCCTCCTCCTAATGACTATACAAATCATTATGCATTTTGTCCTAAACATAAAAAATCATTGTATATGGGTTAGCCAAGATAAATCATTATAAATTTATAACCATTACTACAATAGCAATTAATTATATACCTATACCAATCTTTAAAAAATATATACTTTTTGAAAAATGATAAATATATGGTAGTCATTTTGTAAATTAATTGACATTACAGGATTCTGATGTCTCAGAAGGGCAAGACCATTTGTAATGTAAAATGGTGAGATTCAGTTTTAAAAAATGTGTTGAACAATATTTATTTAATATTTAATTAAAATAAAAGTTGAGGAATCTACAAAGTGAATAATAATTTCACTTAATTTTTATTCAGTATCATAGGCAGTCTGTAATAGATTTTTTACTTATTGATGAGTAAAAATGCTTATATTACAAATTCAAACAACATTTGTAAACAATTTTTTTTTAAATCAGCATGTAACTAAAAATAAGCTTACACTGCATAGATAATTGAGGTGCACCAAAAATAAATTGAAAAATGTGTGCATTATCTGAAATGGAGTTTTATTTATCTAATTTTCATTTAATATTCCCATAAAAATAAAAGTATTATTTCTCCCTAAAAAAATTGATTGTCAACATAAGCTTAAATAATAATGTCAAAAAATATTTAATCATAGACATTATTAAAACCAACAGTCAATTTTATAATACATTTTAGCCTAACTTTTATTTAATAAAAATTGCATTCTTCATAAAAACAAACCAAATGGTGAACAATTGATTGAGATAATAAAAAGTTAAACAAAGTGCTGCAAAAAGATTATCAATGTCTCCCAATCATTATACTAATTGTAAAAACAAAAATGAAACATGAGTATAGAATAAATAAAAAAGCATGTATTATATTAGTTTATTTTTTAATATGTATTTTATTTTAAAATTAGCAAATGTTTTTTCCAGCAATGATGACATTTGATTATGATGTAATTTTAATATTTTCAAAAGCCAAATGTGATTATTAGATGTGAACATGTTGGATTATTCCCATCATTTATCATTAAATGTTGAACATACAGAAAATTTTAACTCTTTACTTTAAATCCCTTTCAAAAAAAAACAACTAGTGAGTAATAACGACATAAATATACAACATAGGTTAGTAATTATACCTTTTGGGTAATAGTATTCTTATTCAAGAATCTGTAGGTGTAAGTTTGACTTATCGCTAATACTATACTGGCCAGACCAACAACACATGAGAAGAGTAGAGAATACTACTACTTGAAAGATTGTGTAATTACTAACCTGTGTTGTGTATTTGTGTGTTAGTTGCACCCAAAAGTTGTTTTTATATTTGAAAAGTTTAAAATTTTCTACTTATATTCAACATTTAATAGTGACTCAACAGAAACCGTCCATCATATTATTAGATGTAATACACCATTTAGGCAAATGTTCAGGCAAATAGTGATTATTTAGAATTTATTTGCTTTACAAACCAAGTTCTAATAAATTAATAATAGTTTAATCATAAACTTAATTTTGAATTCTTACAACCAGTGGAAACAATTAAAACTGTTCCAGAGTTATAGTGTTGAATATCTTTTTTAGACATTGGTGATTTAGTTAATTTTAAAAAATACAATAAAATGCAGTTATAAATTCTCAATAATGATGGCATTGAAATTTTTCAGGCTCACAAAGACTATAATAAATTTAAAATTAAAAATATGATTAGCATTCCCCTGTTTTAACAATTATTTACATCATTGCCCAGTTATAGTTTGAATTTTAGTTTATTTTATTTTAGTATTAACCATATCTTTTAGCAGGGTTTTAGAAAGTTGACTTCTGACAATTTGCACTCTGGTAATTTTTTCATAAGTATTATATGTTAAAATGCGTGTAAAATGGTATATTTTATTATAATACATTTTTGCTGGAAAAATTTGTGTTAAGCCAGGAAATTAAAAGAAATTCCCACTCTTACAACAAACATAAGCCCCACCCCAACATGTTCACTCATTGTCTGTTGCCAAGGCTGTAAAAAATTCAGCATTTTATGACATTGTAGTTCCAATGACCCAAAAAAAATGTTTATTTGTAAATTTATTATGGTTTTAAATAATTTTTTTAAAAATAATTTACACTATATTTATTAGATATCAAGAAATATAGATTATTAATAACTTATTTTGATTTGATATATTTTATTTTCAAAAATATAATATTATATTTGCAGCTAATGTGAATATGGCTTGAAGCAATTACAAGATTAGTTTCTATGTAAGCAATCTACTTGAAAAATATTGCAGTTTTGCAATAAATATTCAAAAATTTAAACTTTTAAAGCATATTTTGTTAGTTATAAGAGAAATAAATAATTATTCATTCAGATGTTCAAAAATAATAAGAATTAAGAAATATTTCATTCATTTTATAAACTAAAAATAATCTTTCTAGAAATGATGACATGTAAAGTCTTTGTTTTGATTACGATTTCATTTTTTTAATATTTACAAAAACAAACTATAAACATTTAAAATTTATTTCAGTACTAAACAAAAATATCTACCAAACGAAGTCAAATTTATT